>PJEM01020362.1:0-13676 GCA_004023845.1 Helogale parvula
CGAAGACGTACCTTTTGTCTTCTAAATCGGCAAATATTTTTAATAAATGGTCATATTCAGACTTTTCAGAGATGTACTAAAGTGGATATACTACTTAGCAGGTAAAAATCTTTTGGGAGAATGTGAATTAAGAACAAAAATTACTATCCACTATTAATTACAAATATATCAATCTCTAAGGGAAGTAATCTGAAATAGAGATAATATATATGTAAGATTCTCAAGACACAGTAAAAAATCAAACATAATCTAATTGATCAATGCCAAAGTAATCATAAAGGTAATTATGAAAGTCATATATTGCATTACTATGTATGTATTTAAAATTATTTTCCCCTATAATATTTGATAATGTGAAAATTTTCTCTGAATGGAATATTCATCAAAAAGGCAGTATAAAAATGTAGACACAACTAAATCTCCCTTTTATAAATATATTTTTTATTTGGGCACAGAAAAACACTAGAAATAAGTATATTTCTATAGTAAGTAATATTACCACTAATTATCTCTAGATGGTGATTTTATGGGTGGTTGCTATTTCATCATCCCTATTCAAAGTAAATTTCTTTTACTAGAAGAAAATAATTGTTATCAGAAAAATAAGATTTTCTTAAATAAATAATAAAACATGAAGGATTTTACATCAGAAATAATAGAAAATACACTCTTCTTAGAACTGGGAATGTATTTATCAATATCCTTCTGATTACAGAAGACAAAACCACACATAAACAAACCAAAGCAAGAAGGTTAATGTATTGGCCCATTCATGAGCTCAGATGGTCTTGGAGGGCAAGAATGAAGCTGAATGCTGAAGACTGCTAGAACCAAGAAATTGGCGACTGCCAAGCCTCTATCTTTAAATCCTATGTCTTCTCTCACATATGTTTTTTTTTTTCAGTATCCCAGACTTGATTTGGGACAGCAAGAAATAGGATTGCCAGCCATTCCTCCATATCACAGTTCCAAAAGGGATGAGCTTATTTTCTCTCTGTTCCTGAGTCAAATATTCTGAAGAAAAGCTCAGATTTGGCCCATCGTGGTCAGAGGCTCATACCTGAACCCTTCTACCATGGCTAAGAGATGTGTCATTATGACTTGGTTCAGAAGCCCATCCTTTGAACAAACACAAGTGGTCAGAGAGGTAGGATTTACATGTCTCCTTCTAATCATACCATGAAGTTATTACAAGAGAAAGCTACGCTTACCAGTAGAAGGAGGATACTGATTTGAGCAAACAACAGAAGGAGTCCACTAGAAGCAAATATTTCTTCAGAGTAAAAATTATGATACAGAAAATTTTCAGGTACTCTGCAGTTGGGTAATCTGTCTTATCATATATATAGCCCTGATTGGGGGGTGGGGGGGAGATGGAGGAAGACAAAAGACTGGGAGAGGTAGGCATTTTTTAATCAACACACTTCAACAGTGAAAGGTCTGGGAATCCCTACTAGCCCTACCGAACATTACTCAATCAGTAAAAGAGAAACCTGAGTGAATTTCCACATTAAAAACCCTACTGCCAAACAAATCTTATGAGACTGAGCATAAGTGCCTGCTAGTAAACGGTTTTCTAAGTGTCCAACAGGGGGCTCCAAAAAAATGAATGAATGATACAAGAGCAATGGAAATCGAAAGAAAAGGAAAATAAATTTTCAAGTGAAATAAACTATAAGGTAAATAAGGACCACGTATAAGACAAGAATATTGATAACCTGGTTAAGAAGTATGTGGAAAAATATGTAAGGTTCAGAGTTATTTGTACTAAATCTCTGAGAAAGAGACTTGGTTCCTCTTTGTTAAAATGGACATATACTGAAATGTCTAAATCCATGGACACAAATCCCTCATTCCTATAGAATATAATATAGACACATATAAAACGCCTCCCAAACTAGAAGTTACCTTCCAATGACTCAAATCATGTCAATGCAATGAGAATAGTATTTTTTCAGCAGAGAAAAAGGAAGAACCTGGCTACTTACAAACAAAAGAAGAATAAATCTTAAAGAACATAGGAGTTAGATACTCTGAATCTGAAACAGAGTATAAACAAAATTCAAAATTAAATCTTGTGAGACCAATCAGCACTGTCCAGACACAAGTGGTCTGGTCTAAGGATTCTATTTTTCCACTTGCGACGGTAGGAATATCCTCATACGCATCAAAACCTAATCTGATTATTTGAATATCCAGCTAACTCCTCTTACTCTAATTCCCTCCTCATTAAATCCTTATCATCACTTGCCTGATCATAAACTTCCATATACTGAAAATAAGTTATGCTTAAATGAAAGTTAAGACCACTCACTGATTTTTTACAGCAAATTAATAAATTGACATCTTGATATAGATATATTTCTATCTAGTATCAATTTGTTTAGTGTCAGTCAGCATTCCCTTATATAACCCATTCAGACAATGAAGAGACCCAATTTGTAATCTAGACCACAGTAAATTCGTCAAGGTAATGTCTCTTGAGAGACAAACAATTGCCCTTCTCTGGAGCTACTTTGTATCACACCACACGCCTCCTTTAACCATAGGCAGCAACACAATTTCTCAGAACCTTTAAGATTTCTAAAGAACCTTGTTATTTTAATCTGGGACAACTAAATAGTAGTAAGATACTTGGAAACCATTACTGAACCCATAGAAATGTAACGTAACTTCAAGTTAATAAGAAAATTTTGTAATAATTTGTCATTTAAGAAATCCTTCTATAAATAATAAATCGACTGCATACTTTCCTCATTGCCACTTTCATTTCTTTGTTCCTGAATGTGTAGATGAGTGAATTTAAAAAAGGTGTAAGAACTGCATCGAAAACAACAAGATTTTTGTCTACGTGTGAGGTAGGGTGAGGCCAGGTATAAACGAAGATGCAAGGACCAAAGAACAAAATCACCACCATGACATGAGTTGACAAAGTGGAGAGGGCCTTAGATAAGCCCCCCGAAGAGTGTTTCCAAACAGTGATCAGGATAGAAATGTACGAGACAATCAATATGAAGAATGACCCCAGGGATATGAACCCACTGTTGGCTATGACCATGAACTCTAGACTGGAAGTGTCTGTGCAGGCAAGTTTGATGAACCGAGGAAAGTCACAATAAAAGCTGTCTAACACGTTAGGGCCACAGAATGGCAATTTTATAACAAAACCCAGTTGAATCACAGAGTGGGCCAAGCCAATTACCCATGCAGCAACCGAAAGCAAAATACACATTTTTCGGTTCATAACAGTCAAATAGTGCAGAGGCTTACATATGGCAACATATCTGTCAAAGGCCATGGCGATGAGCAGCACCATCTCCACACCACCAATGACGTGGATAAAGAAAATTTGAGTGATGCAGCCACCGAAGGAGATGTTTTTACGCTTTCTGAAAAGGTCATAAATCATCCTGGGAGAAATGACAGAAGAAATTCCCAGGTCAATGAAGGAGAGATGAACCAACAGAAAGTACATTGGGGAGTGTAAGTGAGGGTCAGAAGTCACAGTGAGCATAATGAGGGAGTTTCCCATCATGCTTGCCACATAAAACGTGGAGGAGAACACAAAGAGAAGAAGTTGGATCTCCCAGGAATCGGTGAGTCCCAGGAACACAAACTCTGACACCACAGAGTCATTCGCTCCATCCATTGACTTATCAGCTAGAATGTTTCCAGATAAAATAAAATAAAAACAAACTAAAATGAGAATGTTAATAAAGTTCTGCATTAAAATGATTCATTAATCAAGAATATTCACATTATGAAAACAATATGTCCCCTCAATTCCTTCTCAGGCTCATTATTAAATACACATTTTACCTGGGGTCACCTAAAGTGGTTGAGTCACTTCCACATGCAATATCCCTAACACCATGGCTTCCAGGACTACTGATCTATAAATGAGAAAATGAAACAAATATGAAAACATGGATGTGTATAGCAAGGATCGAGAAAAGCAAGGAGGGTGGTGCAATGCAACACAAACAGAAAAAGAAAGAAGAGGTAAAGATTGCATTTGCCAGAATGCATTGGTACAATTTTTCTTATTTTTTTAAGTTTATGTATTTACTTTGAGTGAGACAGCATAGAGGGGGAGGTGCAAAGAGAGAAGAAAGAGATAGAGAGAGAGAGTGAGCATAATTAGGGACTCCCAAGCAGACTCTATGATGCCAGCACAGAGCACAATACAGTGCTTGAATCCACCAACCATGAGATCATAACCTAAGCCAAAGTCAGACACTTACCAATGAGCCACCTAGGGGCCCCTCAGTGGTACTAGTTGAATTATTCATCGAACAGTTCTTCAGCCATTCAGGTTTCTTATTTCTTACCCTCAACTCATCTCAGGCACATATTATATGTCTTGTAGTCAGTCTTATGCCTCTACCTCCAATCACATTGCAATTCACACTGAGCCCACAGGGTAGTTGTGAGCCTAAGGAAACTAGGCATAGGGTATAGAGGTGACTTGGATGTATGACAGGATCATGCCAACTGTAGAATAGATATTGATAGCACAGAGTATTTGCATGACAATCAGAACGTACTAGTATCTAGTAGGATGGTTAGCATCCAGGACTTGGCAAAGATGTGCAAGGTGGAAGGGAGTGTTATGGGAAGTCAGAGAAGTTAAGGAAGCCAATTTGATTCATCTTTCCAGATTCTCCATACTCTCTGAGGTTTTTGAATCTTGGTTATAGCTATTGGAGCCCTAAGCTTTTTGGAATTTGGAAGATGATATGCCTACTAATGTCACAATTACCACATAACCATTGAGTTTCTCTGTTCTGTTCAGTAACCCTAGTTTCTTTTGTTCTTCTTGTCTCATCTCTTCCACTTCAAATCTCCCAATTGTCTGGGATCCAATGCCACGTCTGACTGTTCCCTTACCCTAATTCTGTGTGACTACATGAATCTCTCTGGTTCTTACTCATTTTTTTCAGAGAATAAAATGTTACCATGAAGAAGACATATTCTCTTGCCCGTGTGTCAAACTCTGCATCTCAAGTCCTCTTGCTTCCGTAATAGTTAGATTTGCTGCTAAAAGGTGAAGTGATCTGAAAAAAGAGGTAAATTGCAGAATAAACAGGAAGGGCTGGTAAAATAAAGGTACATCAATGCACAAAAAGCCTCATACCTGGAACCGAAAGGAAAGAGAAAGAAAAACCTAGAAAGCAAAAAAAAAAAAAAATCCCAAAACTTTGTCCATTTTTTTAAATTGTTTTTAATCTTTATTTATTTTTGAAGGAGAGAGAGAGACAGAGTGTGAGTAGGGAAAGGACAGAGAGAGAAGAAGACACAGAATCTGAAGCAGGCACCAGGCTCTGAACTGTCAGCACAGAGCCAGATGCGGGGCTAGAACCTAGGAGCTGTGAGACCACGACCTGAGTCAAAATCATATGCCCAAATAACAGACACTCAGGCACTCCTTGTCCCTTATATTTATATGTATTTATATATGCACTCATGTGCACACCTCAGTTGTACATGATGAGTGAGATCAGTCATAAATATATTATCCCAGAGGGGCATCTGGGTGGCTCAGTCGGTTAAGCCTCTGCGGCTCAGGTCATGATCTCACAGTTCAGAAGTTCAAGCACCTGTCAGGTTCTGTGCTGGATTCTCTGTCTCTCTCACTTTCTGCCCCTGCCCACTCACACTTCCTCTTTTTCTCAGAAATAAACATTAAAAATTATTATTGACACAAACCTCATGAATGATTACCTAGTCCACACTAATCACTTACAAGTGAGAAAACAGTAGTCCAGTGAGGAACAAACAACTAGTTACAGAGAATCCAGGTTTTCTAGTTTACATACGGCTTCAGACTTCATACCCTAGAAAAATCATAAAATGAGAAGAGGTATGCCAAACCTAGATCTATTCAGTATAAAACAGTAGACACTAGTTCCATATGGTTATTAAATGAAATTAAAAATCTATTTCCTTGGTTGCACTAGCCACATTTCAAGTACTCAACAGCCTCCTGTAGCCAGTAGTTATACATAGGGTAGTACAAAATAGAACATTTCCAAATCCTACTCATCCCTTAAAGGTAAATCAAAATCCCATTTCCTCTATGAAAATTTTCCTAGTAACTATACTTTATATAAATGTATTCTCTTATTCCTAGAAGTGAGGAAACTTAAAATTTAACTGAATAGTTTGCCACAATAAAAATAGACCACAACATACCGCATCATAGGAGACATTCCAAATGTCTATTGTTGGCCAAAAAGGACACGTAAGAATCTGTGAAATCAGAGACAGCTTTACAAAGGAGAAAGGTCTTTGAAAAAACAGTAAGAGTTTAATATGCTAAGAGGGGAAAGGAAAGTGTTTTGAGAAGAGATAATAACCGCTCCATCATTTAGAGCAAATCCTTTGCTAATAATCATAATTCCTCAATGGTTTCAATTTTTTTTGTTACATTTATTTTTGAGAAACAGAGACATTAACAAGGGAGGGGCAGAGAGAGGGGAGACAGAAGATCCAAAGTGGACTCAGAGCCAGCAAAACAGTGCCCAATGTAGGGCTTGAACTCATGAATTCTGAGATCATGACCTGAGCTACAGTCAACTCCCAACCAACCAAGCTACCCAGGATGCCCCCTCAATAGTATCAATTTTATAGCTTTCCACTCCTTGAAGATATTGTATGCTTGAAGAGGAAAATGACCATTTCTTCCAGTTCTTGTGTTTCCTAAAATACAAAACAAGTTGCAAGGGTTTCCTGATTATAGAGTTAATAAAACTACTCTAAGTAAAACCATTTTCTCAAGTCCATACATTGTCACAGTTTCTGTTTTCCTCATCTGCCATACTTTTCCATTAATTCCAGCATGCATAAAGAAAGTCTCCAAATTCAAAACTGAGCATTAACGTATTTCCCAATCACTCCCAAGAGAATGCCTGTATTCTGGCTATAAATTTCCACTTGGGGGTAGGGAAGCCTCATCTCAAGTCTTATAATCGCTCATGGTTTAACTTAATGATGTTTTAGAAAACAAGAAGAAGTAATAAGAAAAGAAAGGCGGGGCCTGAGGGGTGGGGAGGCAGTGAACAGCAGCCAACATATCAGGGAATTCACAGTTTCTATATTCCAGCATTCATAATATAAGTATTATTCCTCTTTCATGCAATCGTTAAAGTCAGAAAAGAAAAAATAGATTTTTTCACAATTTTTTAAAAGTTTCTAATGTATTTAATGATGGAATCTTAGAACTGGAAAAGCATACATTACTTACAGGGCACATATTTACAAAGTACCATCACACATTTGATGCTTGTAATTATTTGCAGGGGTGGATATCTCTGATAGAATTTTTTCCATTCATAGATAAAAAATTTCAAATTCCAAGAAGTTAGTAACTTATTGAAAAGCATAGTTACTTAGTTTGAAACCAAAAACCAGGTCTTCTGATGCCAAATCCAGTGCTGTTTTGACTACATCAAGCGAATATGCATGTTTGTACATGATCTAAAACAACAATTCCTGTTGTAAATTTTAGCCAAGAATGAAAAAAAAAAAGTACACCTTAAACTGATACACTGTTATAGATCACTATATTTCAGTAAACCTGGAAAGAACAGAATTCCATTTTACTCAGAAGAATATCTTATCCCACCCACATAAACATTTAATACATACATAAATTAACTTACCCAAGGTAATATAGCTACTAGTGTATACCTACTAGTGGCAGAGCCAAGACTTAAACTTACAAATTAGTGTATAAGATAAAGGGAAGGGAGAAAGGTTGATGGCTGATTAGAAGTGAGGGGGAAAAAAACAAAATCCACCAAGTTTTTGGTACTAGTAAAGAATTCAACAAAGTCAAGGACCATTTATTCATAAAAAGTCATAGTGATTGACAGACAAGAAATAACCCAGATAGAGACAAAAATTTAGAAGCCATCCAAAATGTGAAGTCATGAGAAAGATATGCTTGCTTAAAGGATAACATATATACAGATTTTTTAAAAAGCTAATGGAGGACACATGCATGGCCAAAAAAGAACAAATACATAGTATTTGTCATCATCATTATTATAGTACTATTACTATTATTCAAACATATTATTTGCCTTTTAAAGGCCCTGTTTCTTTACACAAAAATCAGGGAGAAAGGAATGTCAAAGAATTAACTAATGGCTCCCATTCATATGCTAAAGATTGATCAAATTGAGAAGACTAAGTAAAAGGCATAGATTTAGGGCTGAGATATCACTGGTGCGTTTAAAGAGACCAGATAAAATGAAAACAGAAAATCAAGATTCTAGGGAGGTAACTGATGGTTTTTATTGATTTATTGATATAAAAACCAGTAGAGAAAGTAAGATCATGAAATGACAAATAATTTCAATAGTCTAGGGGAAGAGGTTTGGGAAAAGGAGAGTGGGAAAATAAGGCTATCTACAGAAAATTTGCAGAGTGACAGAAATCTGTCTTTAAGAGATAAAGAGGTCCCAAGCAACTGTGAGAATCTTGTTGAAGCTAGCTATCTCAAACTTAGACAAAAGCTAGAGGAAATCTTTTTGTGACACCATTCAGAAATGTTCAGGACCACAATACCCAGAATTTTAGAGTAGTGTATTTGTTTGACACAATAAAGAGAATAGGGGATCAAAAGAGTCAGAGATCATTTGCTCAATATTTTTGTTTCTTATCCTAAATGAGTGAAGTCATGTGTAAATGTCTTGTTCTAACTTATTTTGCTTACCATTATACTCTCTAGATGTATCCATGTTGATGTAAGTGGCAAGTTTTCATTCTTTTTATGGCTGAACAATATTCCACTATGTATATATTTACTCCATCTTAATCCATTCATCTATAGATGAAACTTAGACTGCTTCCATAATTTGGCTATTATAAATAATGCTACAGTTAACACAGGGGAGCATATATCCTTTTGACTCTTAACAATAGAGAACTGAAAGGTACCAGAGAAGAAGTAGGTGAGGAGATGGATGAAACAGGTGAGGGAAATTAAGAGTATACTTCTAATGATGAGCACTGAGCAATGTACAGAATTGTTGAATCACGATATTGCATACCGGATCTAATATGACACTGTAACTATTGATATAAAATTAAAAATGTAATAAAGAATTAAATTCATTACCTTGGGGAACTAAGATGAAAGGAAGGAAGGAGGGAGGGAAGGAAAGAAGAAAGGAAGAAAAGGACAGAAAGGAAAGAAAACAAAGGGAGAGATACTTGGAGGCCTGAGGTCACAGTGAAATTGTTTGGCCAAATCAAATACTGGGCAATGCATATGCTCACATATGGGGAAAACAGAATACCAATCAGAGATCTTAAAAGCAGGTACAGTAATTGTAAGCTTGTGGTAACTCTAGAGTTTACTCTTTCTCCCATATCTTCATTCTTGAAGGTGAATTCCAATTAAAAATTAACATCACTACAACACTATGACTATAAACACTGCTCTATGATCTGTAAGAAAATTGTAAGGGAGTTAATCCTAAGAGTTCTTATCCAAAGGAGAATTTTCTTCTCTTTTTATTTAATCTATGAAATGATGGATATTAACTTAACCTATTGTGCTTGTCATTTCACAATATATGTAAACCAACCCATCATATTCTACACCTTAACTTATATAGAGATGTATGTCAATTATGACTCAATATAGCCAGAAAAATCAATTTCACTTTCTTCAATGTGCCTTTTCTATACAGTTGCCCCAACCCTTCCCTCCTGTCCACCCCTACCTTTCCTCATTTTATTCTCTACTTCTTCTCTAGAATCATAGGAATCTGTGAAGCAGAGTCTCCTTGTAGAGTATGGTTCACCAACCCTCCGCCCCCCTTCACCACCACCACCTACCTAATCTGTCAAAAGAGGTCAGAACATCAAGGTGCAGGAATCACAGGAGTTCCACAGACTGAATTCCCTCCTGTCCCTAAGCATTGCCCATATCCTTCCACTCACCCTCCCTAGCACAAGAAGCTAAATACAACTCTGCTATTTTGAGAAAGACACCTAATTAAGCTAGAGCACAAGGTGGTGACCAAATGATGCATTAGAGTTCTGGGATTCTCAGCTTGAGGTCATCAGTCCAAGGGAACAGTCTCATAGGATTATAAGGGAGGGAGAAAAAAAATAGAGATCTACTATTTTATTTCTCATATACATTTTTAACCTTATGATACAACCCAGAGAAATCTCTAGTGAAAGGAAAAAATGTATTGTATATTTTTTAAATGGGAAAAAAACTCCAAAGCTTTCATGAAAATTGGTTGTAGAACATAGAAATCTTGACACATTTGGTCAGCTAAGCCTCTTTGTGTGTTCAAAAGTCCAAACAACCATTAAGAACACCAAGCATGAGTAAATGTGAAAGACATAGAATGGAGAAGGATGTGAACGCTTGGGGTAGAAACAGATTAAGACAAAAGGCATAGAGATGGAGAGGAGAGGTGTGTGCACAAACACTTTACTTCCTGGAGAAACAACAGGAAACCAACCAAAAGAATTGTCAGAGTGCAGCAGATTTGAAAAATACAAGATATTTCACGCAAAAACTGTTAGTACACAATTAAGTACATTGACATTATCGCATTCATAATAGGCCCTGAAAATGATTTTCCTGGATTTAAAATATATTAAATATGAAAAAAGTTAAAACTAAATACATTTAAATAATAGAGTATAAATTATTAGAGATATCTTCTTCTACTGTAATAAATCAAAGGAAGAAAAATTTAAAAGCCAATAAACAGAAAAGTACAAAACTTGCAGGCAAAAAGTTTGGTGTTTATCCTTTCAACACTACATGATGCAAAAGCCATCCAAAGATTATCTAGAAAACTATATTTAATTCAGCTCAATATTAACTACTGATTAAAGGATGTACACATATAATGAAAATCTTTTTTCACTCACAGAAATTTGCCCAGGGGAGATGCACATAATTTCTGTACAGTAGAACAGACAACCCCTGATATTTATGGCCTGTTGAACATTAACAACTGTTACATCTATAATTCAGCAATCACAATAGAATTTCATTGCAAAATTCCTACAGGTACCCTAATTCTGTTCCAGCTTTACTGAGATATTGGCATATGATACTGTGTAAGTTTAACAAGCATACAGCATATGCATTAATATGCAGATGCATGATAAAACAATTACCACAATAAGGTTCATTAACACCTCCATCACCTCACTAACTTCCATTATTTTTAGAATGTGCTGATAACATTTAAGATTTACACTCAGGTTACCTGGGTGGCTCAATCAGTTAAGCCACCAACTGTTGATTTTGGCTCATGTCATGATCTCACGGTCGAGATATCAAGCCATGTTGGGCCTCTGCTGACAGTGCAGAGCTCACCTGGGATTCTTTCTCTCCCATTCTCTCTGTTCCTCCCCATGTGCATACACACATGTGCTCTCTCTCTCAAATAAATGAACATTGAAAAAAAACACAGTTAGTACTCTGCAACTTTGCTGAATTCATCTATCGGTTCTAGCAGTCTCTTCGTGGAGCCTTTCGGGTTTTACACACAGAGTATCATACCACTTGTGAAAGCAAAAGTTTAACTTCTACTTTGCCAGTTTGAAAGCCTTTATTGCATTTTTTATCTGATTGCTGACGCTAGATCTTCCAGCACTATGTTAAACAACAATGGTGAGTGTGACATCCCTGTCATGTTCCTGATCTCAGGGGGAATGCTCTCAGTTTTTCCCCATTGAGGATATTAGCTGTGGGCTTCTCATATACAGCTTCTGTAATGTTTAAATATGTTCCTTCTATCCAGACTTTCTTGAGGGTTTTTATTAAGATGAGAAATTGGTAGCATCTTTATACACCAATAATGAAGCAACAGAAAGAGAAAACAAGAAACTGGTCCCATTTACAATTGCACCAAGCGCCATAAAACACCTAGGAACAAACCTAACCCAAGGTTTAAAAGGTCTGTATGCTGAAAACTATAGAAAGTTGATGAAGGGAATTGAAGAAGACACAAAGAAATGGAAAAACTCAAGGATTGGAAGAATAAATATTGTTAAAATGTCAATACTACCAAAAGTAATATACACATTCAATGCAATCCATATCAACTTGCATCAGCATTCTTCTCAAAGCTAGAACAAACAATCCTAAAATTTGTATGAAACCACAACAGATCCAGAATAGCCTAAATAATATTGAAGAAAAAAACCAAAGCAAGAGACATCACAATCCCAGACGTCAGCCTCAACTACAAAGCTGTAATCATCAAAACAGTATGGTATTGGCACAAAAACTAATGGAATAGAGAACCCAGAATTGGACCCACAAATGTATGGCCAACTAATCTTTGACAAAGCAGGAGTGAGTATCCAATGGAAAAAAAGTCTCTTCAGCAAATGGTGCTGGGCAAAATGGATAGCAACATGCAGAATAATGAACTAGACCACTTTCTTAACCATAGACAAAATAAACTCAACATGCATGAAAGACCTAAATGTGAGACAGAAAACCATCAAAACCTAGAGGAGAAAGTAGGCAACACCTCTTTGACCTCAGCTGCAGCCATTTCTTACTTGACACATCTCCTAAGCTAAGGGAATTAAAAGCAAAAATGAACTATTGGGGCCTCATCAAGGTAAAAAACTTCTGCACTAAAAATAGTTCCATTTTTAGTTTCTTTGGAACCTCCATACTCTTCTCCAAGGTGGCTGCACCAGTTTGCATTCCCACCAATAGTGCATGAGTCTTCCATTTTCTTCACATCCTTCTCAATACCAGTTCCTTCTTGTGTTGTTAATTTTAGGCATTCTGAAAGGTGTGAGGTGCTATCTCTTGGTGGTTTTAATTTGTATTTCCCTGATGATGAGTAATGTTGGGCATCTTTGCATGTGCCTGGTAACCCTCGAGATGTCTTCTTTGGAAAAGTGTCTATTACATGCAAGATTGCAGTTTACATATCAAACCAGATTATATAGCTAATAAAGCTTAGTTTCATCTTTGAACCCAGAACCACAAAATTTGTTCTTGTTCTCTTCAGCATATTTTTTGACCAAAGTACCAAAAAAAAGTACAATGTTACCCATTTATTTCATATGACAAAATCAAAGTATCAGGTAAGAACACCACCACCACATAGAAAATTAACTGGCACTTTTGAAAATACATACAGGATTCTGGCTTAAGAGGGCAGAAAAGAAAGTGTTCCCCCTCCTCTTCATTCTACACCAAGCAAGGCTCTCATCAAACCTCACGCATTACAAACCTTCCTTCTTCTGCACTCAGGAAGCACTGCAGCTCCCCCAACTTCTTTATCATCCACGCTTCCCTCTATATTATGTCATTCCCTCGGCTTTCACCATATATTAGATCTCCCACCTACTAAAACCATTTTTTACTTTTCAATGTTTATTCATTTGAGAGAGAGAGAGAGAGAGAGAGAGACTGTGCAAGCAAGTGGGGGAGGGAGGGAGAGGTAAGCACAGAGCCCAACCTTGGGCTCGTGACCACGTACCCCAAGATCATGACCTGAGACGCTTAACAGACTGAGCCACCCAGGTGCCTCTAAAAACTCTTGATCCAACTTTCCTTTAATACTCCATTTCTCTAAAGACCTTTGCAGCATAATTCCTCAAAAGAGTTGCCTCCAACTCCTTTCCCATTTTTCTTTCAAATTCAGTCCATCAAAAAA
>PJEM01020363.1:0-13662 GCA_004023845.1 Helogale parvula
GGCTTTTTATCTCTGGGCCAGGGTAAACATTATCTTTGTGTTCTTTAACCTCCTTTATTTCCAGGTCTTAAGTTTGTGAAGCTCAATAGAAGAGCCTTTCTGACAAACATCTGCAGTGTCTTGTTTAACTTCCTCTTCATAGAGGTGGGAATATGCTTCCTCCCATGAGGTATCTGGGGAATATCGGTCTGATTTGGAACATTGTGAGTTCTAAGCAATAGCAACAGGCTTAATTTTACACGAGCAATGAGTTAACAGAAGGAGATGCTGGCTTCCGCCCCTGTGGCAGGAGCCGTGCTATGTCTACCATTTCCTTACTGTGACTGTGTCATCCAGCAAGGTCGGTGCGGCTCCCAGCACTAGGCTACCACTTAAAGCAGTCTCTGTGTTCTCCAGTGAATGGCATTGAGGATTCCCATTTGGCTGAGTGTTGGACCTACTTCTAAGTAGAGCAGTGGGCTCCCCTTTCTAGAGAATAAATTAAGTGTAACCTTCTTTAAATGGACTCATTTTGCAGACCACATGTAGGATACACTTCACCTTAGGAAACCCTTTCTCTTAGTTCTAGGTGAATCCCTCCACAAAGTGACTAGATGGTCCCATAAAACCCCCTTCTTCTCAGAGCTGATGAAAACGACATCAATCTAATGAAAGCACATTCAAAATGGAGTGCCCATCACATGACATGGTTGTGTTAGGAACTGATGAATTTTCACTCCACAGAATAACCCTTCAAACTCTCTCTTCCATGACCAGTCCTTACATGCTTCTGAACGTATCCTAGTCAGGCTTTATCCTGATACCCTCCCTGAACAGTTCTGGTCTAGGATAGAGTAGCCTCCATGTTGTTGAATTCAATAATCAGCTGTCAACTTTCAACTTTGTTTACCTTCAGCATTTCACACAATCATGTTCTGCTTCATGTCACCTTGTCACCTACCTTTTAGAATACCACACTCTTCAGACTCACTTCCACGTCAATGTTGGCCCCACTTCATTTACCCTTGTTCTTCATATATCTTCTTTCTTTCTGATGGTGTCATTCAAGGCCATCCATACCTTTGACTCATGACTCCCAAATGTAAATCTCTAGGCCAAGTGCCACTCCTGGACCAAGCTACACATCATGACTGCCCCCTCCATGTCTCCACTCAAATGACTAGTAAGCAAATCCAGTTGAGATCTGATCGAAACAAACTTTGGATCTTTCTATACATTTCTATGTCTCCTCCTCATGTTTTATTTCTCACATAAGTCAAAGAACACTCCTTCTTTCCAATTTTTTAAAGTAGAATCATTCTTAGTCATTGTTGACTCACTGTCTCTCATGTTTCTCACACAGTTTGTGAGAAATACTATTATATATAAAAATATCAAGATTTGAATTTTTTTTGCTCCTTTTATTGTTACCAACTTGGTCTGTGTCAACATCTCTTGCCTAGAGTATTGCAGTAAATTCTTTGATGGCCTTTCTGTTTTAGACCTTGCTCTATTTCAATCCATTCTCAATACAACATAAAATATAAGTCAGCTTAAAACCCCTTAGTGGCTCCCAATGGCCTTGAAAATAAAAGCCAAATACTTATATTGTTCTAAAATCCCTGGTTTCATTTTGTCTGTTCAGTCACTTGCCTAGAGGTTATTTGTCCAATACATGAAGCACCCTCCCAGCTTAGCACCCTTGTCCTGGGCCTTCTACCTTGACTCCCCTTCTACAGGGAGACACAACCACGTATATACTACAGAGCACACCATACTAAGTGATATTTTCCAGTTCCCTACCTCAGGCTTTGCTTGTCCTCCTGGGCTGACTCCTCTATGATCCATTAAGAATTCCAGTTTTCTTAAGAATGAGTTTCTTTTACATTCATAGACATTTTGAGATTTGTGTCCGGAAATATTTATTTTTGACTGGCTATCAGAGAGCTTAGATGTAGCTCATCACAAACAGGTGAATAAGCTATCATAATATGACTTCCTTTAGCCTCAACTTTTACTCCATCTTATCACCATCTTTATTTTCTTCTTCTACCTCAATGTTCATTTGCGCTATAATATTTTGTACATTTAAAAGTCAACCAGAAGAACAAGTGTGATAAAGATGCATGAATACAAATAGGCTTATGCAGTATTTCTTCTTGTTCTGTTGTTATTTTTTGTTTGTTTGTTTGTTTGTTTTGTTTTTCTCTTGGCATTGTGGCTATTGCACCAGATATGTAACCTGCTTTTTCAAAAAGCAGAAAATATGGTCAGTACAAAACAAAAGAGCTTCCCAAATACTGATATGCGCCAAAGCCATCTTATTATTTTCACCCGCTCTAAGAATTCTGCCCAGGTTTCTGTTAGCAATCTCCCTCACCATAAGCTCCGTTTACACCAAGACAGTTACTAAAATCTTCATCTTTCTCTGGGAAACAATGCTTGTACTCCAGGTTCACACTGCAGATAAATCCCTGCTTGTGTCCATCAGAAGGCATATGTCTCTGTATGTGTGTGTATGTGAGTGTGTGCGTATAACAAAGAGGGAGCCAAGAATGAGGGAAATTATGAGTTTTTAGAAAAATGAACATGTGCACACACCCACTCACATGCATTATTAGAAATCTATTTATATGCACAAACAGCATATCTTCTGTTTAAAATGTAGAGTGTAACAATAGGATAAATTTAGTAGTGAGATGTTTTTCTCCCATGTCTTTACAGTTGTCTCATCCTCACGAATCCCCTGGGCATCTGGCACAAAGGTCTCTGTCCTAGAATTATGAACTTGAATCCCTGAAAGAAAAGTGGGTCCCATTTCATGTGGCTGCAGTTTAATTTTTCTTAATGTTTACTCACTGTTTGAGAGAAAGAGAGAGAGAGAGAGACAGAGAGAGAGAGAGTTAGCAGGGGAGAGGCAGAGAGAGAGGGAGACACAGAATCAGAATTAGGCTGCAGGCTCTGAGCTGTCAGCAGAGTCCCATGTGAGGCTTGAACTCAGAAACAGAGATTATGGACACTCAACTGACTGAGCTACCCAGGCACCCCTGCTGTAGTTTAAATATAGAGGTCAGGTTTGCTGTTTTTGAAGAAACTTTTTCTAGAAGGCAGCAATCAGAAGCTTATATGCACAGAGGTGTGTGATGACACCAATGTCATACTCTGGCATAGGGAATGATGGTGTGGAAGGGGTTAACTGTGCTCAAGATGGTAGCTTATGCTGTTTATTCCCGGCACTAAGTTATTCCGTGTGACTCCCCTGTATTCTCTCATCAGACTCCATGCAACTCAGGCATATCCATGGTTGTATAATCCCAAGGAAATATCTGAATATTTACAAAACGATTACAAAAGTAATTACAAAAAATAAATACAAAACCACTTTTTTGTAATGTACAGTAAACTAAAGGTTGTCCAATTACGTATATTCAGCTGATTTTGTTTGGAAGTCTGTCTGCATAACGCTACATGTTTACTAGCTATCCTATGAGGAGAAAATCAATACAGTGAATGACCCAAGTACATACTAAGCCACATCTTGATTCCTTCATTAGATTTATTTATAGGAGGAATACATGGGATTCAAGAAATAGTGGGCAAAAGATGCTACTCAAGACTATTCACATTATACCATAATTTATGTTCCTTAGCCTCAGGCTAAGCATGTTTTGCTTGAACAATGATTTCAATATAGCAAAAGACTAGAAGATCATGTAACAGATGTTCGGAGCTAATTGCACATGCTAAGTGCTTCTCTTGCATTTGCTTTGGGGATGATAATTACTCCTTCATTCCTCTTAAATTCTACATAAATTTCTCATTTCTTGCCTCCTCTTAACACTCGAAATATGGATGAACCTCACTGCTAGAATTGTCGTCTCTGTACCTCATGGGTTTTATTCCATTCCATTCCATGTTTAAACCTCTTCTTTACCTTCAAGCTAAGACCTTCATCCAACAATGAAAAATTCTAATGTTTACAGTTGCAATTTGCTTCTGTCTAAGCCTTAAACCTATACCTGAACATCCAACGTTCTAAGCAGAACACGTTATGGGAATTCATGCATCACCACTGACATATATACTAACACACATACACCTGGTGGCGGAGGGAAGGGAGAAAGGCGGGTAAGGAGGGAGTGACAGTGAATGCTGACGAGGGGAGCAATCTTAACACAAAGTTTGTTTTCACAACACAAAGGATTCTGGATGTGAATGCCAGCGTGATGGTATTCGGACTGAGAAGGACCTGAAAAGACATGAATGGAGTCCTCACTTCCTCAATATAATAGTGACTGTTCATGGATATATTGCTAATCTCACTCTTACCTTAAAAGTTTTGACGAGGCAGAACTGTTGTCTTATTGTGTACAGGAAGGAACAGCAGTAGGCTAAAAATGAGGATAACTTTTTTTCTCTATGAACCTGACTGTTTTATAAATATATGAACTCTTCTCTGCTTCTGTATCTCTTATGTTCCCGAAATTGACTTTTTTAGTACAAAAATAATGACACAGCATTCTAAGTCATTTCTCTTATTCCTGTTTCCTTATAAAACAAAATGAGATGCCTATCAAAAAACTTGCACTGTTGCAAAATGAGAAAGCTTCTCATCCAGCCAGAGTACGCCTAAGGAAAGGGCATCTCAATATTTTATCATCAATGTGATTGCAATTCTTAATATAATTTTTAAGTTCTGAGAGCATTTTAATTAATTTAAAAGATGATTGGCTCATTTCCACTTGAATTTAGATTCAGACACTCTGCAAGTCTGTATATCTTAAATCTATATAAAATCAGCCTCACCACATGTAAGCTGTGAGCAAAGTCATTGCTCTAATCAAACTAGAACTATGAAGCCCAGTCAGTTTTTACGTAAAAACAGAAGACTCACAAAACTCATATTGAGTGGGGCAATTTAACAGTCTCCCTGATTGTTATACTATAGAAACTGCAACGCCTGTCACTGGGACTACTGCGGGGCGGGGGCTGACAGTTTCTTTCTCAGCAATCTCTTGGGTGAAAGAGATATGTCACCAGGAGGTACTATCAAGTTCTTAGCACGTAATACATTGTTTGCTGGGAGAGATGCTCAGGAAACATAATAGTCACCATGAAAACTAGGGAAACAGTAGGGACTACACAAAATGGAATACAGAACAAGAATTCCAGATTTGTTGGTGAATTCTAGGGGAAAGAGATACATCACTGAGGTCACCTGTCTTCTGCTTATTTCTCAAATTCATTTCTTCCACATATATTTCCATTCACAAACTTTTTAAATGAAGGAGGGCCTTTTGTTACCTTTTAAATACATTTAAATCTGCATTTTCTTGTCTTAATATCTCAAACAATATTCTATCTACCATTTTGGTCCACAGAAGTGTGTCTTTCAAGCTTTACCTCATATTCTCAGTATAAAAATACCCCTCATTTCTTTGAAGAGAAACTACAAATAGACACATTTACACAACTGCTAATGCTCTTAATATACCCAAACCTGTAGCTATTAATGCACATGTCATTTCACTTTCCTGATTGCCCAACTGTGATGCACAAAGCTGCTCTAAAATGGTTTGTACTGGCCATGCCACCTAGTATTACACTCACAGTGTGTGGGGCTCAAAGTATGTTCTCAGATGGAAAAAGGAAAGAAGAGCTCCAGGGGTAAGAAAGGGAGGAGGAAAAGTGGAGGGGGAGGGGAGAGAGAAGAGAGGGAGGGAGAAAAAAAGGAGGGAAAGTAAGGAAAAGAGTGATTAAAAAAAGAAGGAAATGAAAATATGGATAAGCAAGCCTCCTCAAGCCTAAATACACTATAACTGCAATTAGAACATACTTGCTATGCACAAAATAACACATGAACAGATTAAAAAGAAAGTTAAAAATATATACTACTTTTACCTTAATTATAGCCTGTATAGAAACAAAATCTGGTGTCATGACAGATGCCATAAATTACATGAATTACATTCATCTTCACATTCTTGATACAATATATGATATTATAATATTATATTGCCTGATATGTAGACTTCTTAGATAATACACATAAATGAAAGGTACAAACTTATTTTAACTTTTAGTGAATATTACAGATACATATGAAGATATGGTGATGCAAAACACTGCCTAACATTATGTTTTTCTCTCTTGTAACAGTATATGAATATCCTACTTTCAATGTACTTAATTATGCTTATGAAATTATTTATTAAGTCCCATAAGGCCATTTAATACCTTTTGGCATATACATATTCAACATCTAATTGTAGATGGATTATATGAAAGTGTACATGTGCATGGATCTGTGTGTGTGTGCAGGTACACGTGTGTGTGTGTGAGTGTGTGTGTGTGCTTGTGTGCATGTGTTGAGAGGTGTTATTTACAAAAAATGTTCCTATTTACCCAATATCGCTATGTAGTATTTTCCTGGTTCAAGAATCACAGTATTAACACAGAGTCCACATTTCATTCTCTTTTCAGCACTGTTTTTTTCCTTTTTTCTTTTTTTAAATTATAATTCTTAAAATCACTTTCCTGTTAGTAGTTCACATGAAATATTGGGGGAACTGTCACTTTTTAAATTCTGGAAATTAATGTGCAAATGCAAAGCAGGGAATGGCAGAGACATATCTTGAGGTATTTTTCATGTCAAGCACAGATATGTCCTAATAAAATATAAGCATTAAGGAGTACTCAGACTGGTGGAAAGTCTATGCTCAAAGCTCAAAATATGATTTTAAGTAAAAGAAAATTTGAACCCAAGATGGATACGACATACCTCTTTACTAGCATGTTTTTCCCAAATATCCCCATAATGAAAAATACTCCTACAAATAAAAGTTGAAGGAGAAGAATCTATGTACTATTCCTTGCCTCATTATTTTTAAATGTGTGTCAGGTAATTTTAATCTACAGTACTGTGTATCTTTGCATCCATAATTGCTTCTGAATCAGTATGAAAATTCGAATTTTCACTCAGGTAGACTACTACACTCTAGACAGGTTTCCTCCTGACTCCAGACTCAGGCTTCCCTTCTAACAGAGCCTTTCCTTCAGGAAACTTCCAATGTAAATTCCTCCTCTGTCTCTTTGAAATGTGAATTTTCTCCAGCTTCTTGCCAGGGTTACAACCCAGGAATGTCTTTCCCAGTATCCACCCTATTGAAATGTAATCACCAAGAAAGATAGTACACTGCTGCCCAGTCTCTGTGGGAAATGAGGAGCCTCGCTCCCAAGAGCAACAATTAGCAAACACAAAAGGCCTAATCACATGGGCCAGTATCCCCTTTCTTAGGTACTTTTCTACTAGTGTTTACCCCAGAGTAAAAACTCTCTTGTCCTTTGTTTCAGAATGGCCGAGTTCAGTTTCTCTCCTCTATTGCAACCATCTTGAAGAGAGTCTTCCTCGACTGTTTAACTCTGTACAGTACAAGTTTTCTTTGACAGAACCTTAGTTTGGAATCAGGTTCTATTTTTGGAACCTATTCGCATATCCTAAAAATGCACAATGGACACAAAAGTAAACGAAAATTCAAATATATGGTTTTACAAACATTATATGAATCAAACCTGGTACTACATATCAAAGGTCTAAAAAGTCATAATAACAGTTTTTGTATTATAGAGCTTTTCTAAATGTACTGGATATGATAATGTTCCTACAATAAAAAATATTCTTGTAGATTGACCTAAAGATATTTGTGAAAATCAGATGTTTGAGTTATCATGGCAAGGATTTTAGACTTTTCAAACTTAGGATAATCTGTTTGAAAGTGATTGCACAAATCCCCCTAGGTTCTTAACACTTAAAGGCATAATGACCTGTTCAATGATCTGTTGTCTTTTCTATTTCAAATACTTAGCTGAATCAGGGATTACTAAGTCAATCTGAATATGTAAGTTGGTCATCAGTATGAGTTTTTGTTATTTCTGAAAATGTCTTATTCAGTGCTTACTAGAAATAATTTTTAAGTCTTAGCTCAGACAGAAATTAGATGGTAAGATTTTTTAAGTAATTATTTCAATGTCAGACTTATTCCCAAATAATTTGCTTTATTTTGACATCAATAGCCAGATTGCTCACACACAGAAAGCAATCAAAATTAATTTTTAAGTGTATTCCTAAAAACAGAAAGAGTGCATATGATTTTTATTATTTTTGGGGGGGTTTATGATTCTTACATTTTGTTTTGTTCTGGTTTTCATTACAACTTCAACAAAAAAATACTATTAAAGGAAATGCGTAAATGATTTATGCCATCCTCCTGAGGTTGAGTTATGTCATATATACCAGAATTGTGAAAGCACAGCTCCATGTGTCTGCATCTGAATATAAACTCTCATCAGTCAAGAAGTATCCCCAAGGATGCTCAGGAACAATGACTAAAATTCCCATAATCTATCAGTTTTATGCACTATATAATTTTGGCAACAATGATAGCCAATATATTATAGTTTAAGTGTAAAATGGCAATGATAAAAGTCATTAGAACAGGGCATTTTTAGCAAAGGTCAAGATCACTTAAACGACGGGAAGTTCTGAGAGCTGGATATGAGGATTTGAAAGGAACAGGGTAGTAAGCTATGGTGAGTGCTTTCCACATGCTCGACGAGAAGGAGCTGAAGATCTCTGAGAACTGAGTTCATGAGGGTTAGAGAAATTTGGTGCCTGGCATCTGACTATTGATTGAAATTTTAAAGTTAGGGTGAAGGTCTAGATGAAGGGCTTTTCCAAGACAATGCAGGGTTGCAGTTGGTAGGTAACTGTGCATTCCAACTAAAGATGGGTCTAAAGTGCATACTTCCGTGATGCAAAATGTGGGCCACCCTGACAATGAAAATACAATGATATTAGGTCCAGACCTAGAAGGCCACCAAGATGGGTGAGATGCTGGGCCACACCACCTAACCCATAGCAATAAGGGCATTGGGCTGCTAGACTCAGAATGCACAACCTGTTTGATCCCAAAAATTATCCAGAGTACGGAGCCTCCAAACAAACTACCCAAAGAATTCGCAGAACAGTTCTCAGAGAGAGGCAAAACCAGCCCAAGATAATATGGCAATCGAACCCTTCCTTCCTCATCCCTCTCTTGCATCTCCCAGAGTTAAATCTCAAGAGGTAAGAATCTTAGCAAGTTGGAGGAACAGGGAAAGAAAATAAAGAGAGAGCAAAGTTGTCAAACCCCAGAATCCAAGGCAACAAGGAAGAATCAGTCCTCCAAAGTAATACTCTTGGGGGGAAATAATACAGTTGATTTCCATTAAACCTTGCAAGTCCTATATGTTTAATGTATTTCATGTAGGAGTATCGTTTTATTAGGGAATAGTGCTAGCAAAATGACCTGAAGAAGAGAATGTGAACATAATGACCATTAAAACTATCAATTCTCCAGATAACTTTATAATGAAAATTATGGACAATACATTCTTGTTCCACTAAGAAATATGAATATAGCCTCTTTTGCTACCTTTTTTGTTTATGTGAGTTTCATTTTGCTAACTCTAATTATTCCACTACAAATTCACCATCAACTGATAGTTATAAGATGTTTATATTTCCATCTTGTCATATGCATTATATAAGTCATCCTTAGTTAAGTCAAATGTTTGGTTAATATGCAATTAGGCTATGAATATGCATCATATATTAATATTCTGAATACTTTGTACTCTTTAGTCCCTTCACTAAGGCTCTGGTTTGAGACTAATATAATTTGTCATTCTTGCACTGTGAAAATTAATTAAAATTATTTATTCAACATCAAAGGGTCATTTCCATGATAAAGACTGGATGAAAACAAACAAAATTAACTCAGAGTCCATTTTTCTTCCAGATATCTGCCAGCAAAAGTCATTGGAAAAAAACAAAACAAAACAAAAACAAAATAGAGAGAGAGAAAGAAAGAACATGTTTCATGCAAATAAAAGTGAGTTGAATTCCTTCACTGGTTTTTATCGAGATCATATATTTTTCACACAGTTTATGGTGACTGTAATGGATATACATATAGAACCTCTGTTAATGATAATTTCCTGCTTCGCAGTAGTCATTGATTGTCAATGCAAGACGCGTGTACCTGAAACACTCCATAAGTAAGAAGTTAAACATGTTTAGTCACATCTGTGAAAATTAGAAGGAAAACAGTAAAGTTCTTTTAATTCTCATGGAGACAGAGAGGCATGTCCTGGTTTTCATAGATCCCTTTCCCCTGTATTCTATGCTAAAACCTTGCTTTGTATGAAAATAACTTAAAAACAAAGAAAATAACAATCTCTGATGGCCGCTCCCCTTGAAGTCTTTTCTGGGTCTGTGTTAGCATTACAGAATAATGATGTAAACATTGCATATAAAACTTAGGGGAAAATGAGAGATTCATGGCAAAAACAAAACAAAACAAACAAAAAAAAGAAACAGAATTTGTGGTATCCTCAGTTAAAAAAATACATTTTAAGTTAATTATGTTTTCAGTGTTCATACAAGATTTATAGAACCAAAAATAAGGGAAAGATGTAGCCTTATGAAAGATAACTTCCGATTCTAACAACCAAGAGAAAAATAAGATGTTGAAACTGAGGATGCTCTTAATAGCATGAAAAACACCAAATACCTATGAAGCAATACAAATAGTACATTTAACACCCATAAATAAATAAATAAATAAATAAACAAACAAACATGAATGAGAGGGATTAAATAAATCTAAGAAAGGGAGGAATATGCCATATGAATGGACGGAGACCCTCAAAATGTTAAAACTGTTTTTAAATTAATCAGTACATTCAATCTAATACCCATGAATATCCCAGCACTTGTGAAGAAACTGAAGAGGGCATTCTAAACTTTGTATAAGATCTCAAGGTGCCAAGTATCTCTAAGATGAGCCTGAGGGAAGCCAGCTGCATTGGAAGTGTAAGGATGCAGGTCTGATCCAGGTTTCCCCTATGACCTCCAAGGCCAGCTAACACCATTAACATTTCTGGGGGCGGGCGTAAAGATGGAGGTTAACACTAGTCATGCTCTACCTGAGGGTCCTAGTCACGCCCTACCTGAGGGTTCTGGGTCCACTCTGTAATTGATTAAAGTTACTGTCAATGATGTGATGCTATATTGATTGGACCCCTGTACCTGTGTCACAATTTCTTGTAACTCCTCCTTCCCAGACTCATAAAAGGCCCTGTCCCGCCATGTTCGGGGCTCGCTACACGTGGATCCAGTGTGTTGTTGAAGTCTGTGAGCCCCAGTTTAGGCTGGCCGGGCCTAAATTCGTAATAAAGCCCTTTGCTTTTGCATGCGTGATTCAGTCTCCCAGGTAGTCTCTGGTTTTTTGGGGCGATATTAAAATCTGGGTACAACAGAAGTCTGCCATCCTAAATACCAGTGTGAATTCTAAAGTTGCAGCAATCAAGAGAGCACGGTGTGGGGGTGGGGGTCAGCAAATAGTGAATGAGGACAAACTAGAGTCTAGAGAGAGACTCATAAGGGGTTTGCACTGCTGAGCCCCTTTAATCTGGGCATTTAAACGAAATCTGGATACGACCTCACAAAAGCACAAAATGCAGATTAGAAACATAAATGTGAAAGATTAAAAAGAATAGCTCTGGATGATAACTTAAGTGAATATTTTCAAGATCTTGGGAGAAGTAAGAGCTTCCTCAGCGTAAAACAAAATCCACTAAATCAAAGAACAGATAAATTGCTCTGCAGTAAAGCTGAGAATTCGTCAAAGGTTGGTAATGCTATCATAAGCATGAGAATGTTATCATGAGTAGCGTTATGAAATTAAAAATACCAAACCAGTGTATTGAATGATACACATAATTGAGAAAGTCCTATGTCCAGAGCATATAAAGAATTAAAACTCAACAAGAAAAATGAAAGAATGAAAGAAAAAAAAACGCCAAGGTGACAAAATGGGAAAAAGACCTTCAGAGACATATCCCAAAGGAGGATATTACAAGATCAATAAACATACAGGAAGATATTCTGCCCATCTCTTAAGTCCCAAAAATGCAAACTAAATTCACAATCATAGAATTCAAACACCAGCAAAATGACTAGCATTAAAAAGGCTACTGATAGAGGCGCCTGGGTGGCTCAGTCGGTTAAGCCTTTGATTTTGACTCAGGATATGATCTCACCTTCATGGGTTTGAGCCCCACGTCGGGCTCTGTGTGAACAGCTCAGAGCCTGGAGCCTGCTTCCAGTTCTGTGTCTCCTTCTCTCTCTGCCCCTCCCCCTCTCATGCTCTGTCTCTCTCTGTCTCAAAAATAAATAAAGCATTAAAAAAAAAAAAGGCTACTGATAGCAAGTAGTGACAAAAATGGTCTGCTTATATAACACTAATGAGAATGTAAATTTGTAAAATTATGTGAGAAACAGTTTGGCATTAAGTACTAGAGTTGAACACAGGCAAATCTGATGACACATGTATTGTATTGCCAGATATGATATGCCCAAGTGAAATTAGTGTCATGTGCACCAAAAGTCATACAAGAATGCTCACTACAGCATTATTTGTATCTGTTCCAAACCATAAAATGCTTGGTTACACATCTGTAACAGATAGGATACATCTATTTTTATAATCATACAGGGGGATTTATACAGAAAGCAATGAATGTAAAGTTACACACAATCTTGCAGCTCAACAAGTCAGGGTGCTGGTGATTTGTGGAGGCAGGACTGAGCAACTTGGAAGGAATGCGCGCAGGGCATTAGTAACTTCCAGGCACGGTGGTGGTTACAAAATTATGTGCATTTCATGAAAGCTCAACAAGTTTTGTGCCAGAGCCCCCCTCCAGCTGGTCCAGGGCTCCCTGAAGGGGTAGCAGTGGACCAGAGCAATGAAGAGACATTCCTGCAGTTTCTTAATTGGTCCAGACTGACATCATCTTATTCTCTATATTTCTCCTATCTTCTCTCGCCAGGTCGTGGGCCTTTATTTATAGACTTATGACATCAAAAGGTGAAATTTTTACAATAATTCTCAGTGATAAAGATGCTTTGAAAAAAGTGCAGAAACAGGTTTTACAGAGGCATTTCTTCAGAACTACTCTAATTACAATGAGGTAACTTACACATCATAGGATAACAGGATATTCTCAGTGAAAAGCAGATAACGTACACATTTGTCTGAACCAGTAGTAAATCTTACAACTAAGAAGATAGCAAGATGTTTTCAGTGAGAAGCAGATAGCAAACACATTTTATAACAATGATGCTAAAATTCAGGCAGAAACAGGGCTAGAGGCATTCTATTTGGCTCACAAGAGGAAGAATACATTGGAGATGGTTAGTAAGTAAACCTTTTGTCAACCTTGTTCTTTGATGTTGAAGGTGTAAGCCCCATAGGTGCCCCTAGACCAGCCGGCCTTTGCATATGAGTTTAAGTTGTAACTACTCTTACCAATCCTCACAATGGGCACCAAATTAACATATGTATTTCCAGTAACTTGTGCCTGACTCTTGTTTGTTTCTTTTTCCTAAGTTAGGCTTTTTATCTCTGGGCCAGGGTAAACATTATCTTTGTGTTCTTTAACCTCCTTTATTTCCAGGTCTTAAGTTTGTGAAGCTCAATAGAAGAGCCTTTCTGACAAACATCTGCAGTGTCTTGTTTAACTTCCTCTTCATAGAGGTGGGAATATGCTTCCTCCCATGAGGTATCTGGGGAATATCGG
>PJEM01020364.1:0-13663 GCA_004023845.1 Helogale parvula
GAGTCCTCTCATGGGGGCTCCGCCCTTCTGACCTCCCCCAGAAGCCCCGCGTCTTAAGACTGTCACTTCGGGGTTCAGTTTCAACCTAAGAGTTTGCGAGGGACACAATATTCAGTCCAAGTCAGGTTTTGCTGAATTTTAGTTTTCTTCTCGCTTTCCATTCTTGCCATTCAGATACTCGCCATGGTGTACAGCCCAAGGAGGAGTGCATGTGTGTCTCCATGGAAATGCACATATGCACACACTTTTATGCCCCTGTTCCTACTAACCTCTTCGCTCAAGAAGGACCGTCAGATGCATCGACATTCGTGCCTCTGCAAAACGCACAAGTGGATGTTTTGGTTTGATGTTGAAGTCCACTTGGATCGATTCTGTCTGACCCTGGCACGTGACACATGGTGCTCTGGATGGTTTCCATGGGGTTGGGCCCGAGCACAGCTCTCCAGGAGTTTGGCGCTGCCCACGTCAGCAGGTGCAGGTCTGCACAGCCGCCAGCCAGAGTCGGAAGTCAGACGAACAGGAGCCCTGAGCTCAGGACTACAGATCCCGGGCTCCTTGAGAGCCTCCGGGAGGGGATGCAAAGTCTAACCGTGGAAACACGCGAGTACACACATAAGCCTGGGAAGGATGGAAAGGAGAGTAATTGTACAGCTAGAGGCGAGAGCTGTGTTGTTAAAAATCTCCCAGAGGACCCCCAGGCCTCGAGTGTTCCTGCCCAAACAAAGAGGCTTACCGTGCTGTTTAACCAGAAGGATTGTGTCTGTCAGCTCAGGCCCTGACCAGAGATGGATCGGCCCAAAAATCGTTGCCCAAACAGCTTAAAGGCACCGCCAGCCACACTCAGCTTCCTCCCTGAACCCTGATCCGCAAGAAGACCCCAGGAATCAGCAGCAGGAGCTCACAACTCCTGTCAGATGGTTTCAAATCCCCACACATTTCTGTGCATAAAGCCCTCGTGGTGTTGGACTACGATTACAGAGATCTCATTCCCACCGCGGTGGGTACTCAGCCCGATATGCCCAGAGGCATAGGACTTTCAAGATGTTCCCCGCCATGTTACAGTATCATCCGTAAAATACACCTCACGCCTGCCTCAAAATCTAAACAGATATATGTGCTTTCCAGGTCAGTTCATGAGAATGTTCTGCCCACTGGGCTTACTGCCCTGGAGGCCTCCACGCTCAAGTCAGAGCCTGAGGCACGTCCTAACGCTCTGTAAATAAGTCATATGTGAAGTTCTTTAAAGCACATCTGTGCCTTAAAGTATGTAAGGTGTAAATAGTGGCACACACCAGGAAATATCCAGACCCGAGAGGAAGATCATGAGTTACGTGACCATAGCTGAATCGGTATGTAATACTGTGGGCTGAATGGGAGACCCCTGCACCGTGGGGGGCTCTCCAGCCGTGGGCACAGAGTGGGGGGTGTTACAGTGTGGGGCTTGGTCAGGGTGGCCCGGAGAGTGGGGGAGGGGGTATGGGAGCCGAGAGGCACAAGGGGGAGTCTGATGACTCTGGAATCTCACTCAGCTGGTGAGGAAGGGAGAGATGGAGCTGGAGGAGTTAGACGCCACATCAGCACCGCCATCTGGGCCACACAGAAACACAGGGGAGCAGCCGTCCAGCCCTGAGGCGCGTGCACAAGAGAAAAGGGATGAGGCATCCGGGATGCACAGCTTGCCACCTGCCGCCTCTCCCATGGTTGCCCGGCGCCCCCACGAGGGAGCCACCACAAGGAGCCTCGAGGAAGAAGGAAAAGGAAGAAACGGTAGGCGTAGAGACCGGAGCCCACGCCCCTGCTTCGCCCAGTGAGGAAGATGCGTATCTGTGTGACTTCACGGTGGTAGAGTGCATCTCTTGATCGACTCCCGAGGCCATAGTACATTTCCAGTGTTCTGACACACAAGATACAAAACGTTGCCGAAAAGCACAAGCAGGCCTCTTTTGTGGTCTAGTCTGTGGAGACAGATACACATACACGGCCGTACAATTACTAGTGAGCTACGTGGGTAGCCCACGGTGTGAGGGGGCCAGGAGTGGGAGACGCCTCCTCCTCACTGGCCCCTGGGCCTACCCCAGAGGGATCTCTGTGGGATTCAGGGATCCCATGTAGGATTCACAGACATGGAAGACATGGGCTTCCGAGGCATATGCCAAAGTGGCCGCCTGTGGGCACATTTCCTCCGTGTGGATCAGTGGCCCACGTGCACTCACCAGCCATCGTGGGCAGGTGCCCAGAGTGGGAGAAGGCAGGAGCTTCAGTGTGGTTCTGGGCCCCCCTCCTTTGGGGTCTCTGAGTTCTGCAGGGAGACCAGGTGTCTTCGTGATGAGGGCCATCTCTACTCAAGGCAGGAAACTGCTCTCCTGTCACTCACAATCATAGGAACCTACAAACACAGCTCGCAAACCAAGAAAACAAAACAAAGTACATGTCTCAATCCTCAGAAAAGATAATCACTTTAGACAGTTAAGCCCTCTTATATCAGAACAGGGAGGAGCTTGATTAAAATGAAAACTCCATTTTTAAACATTCATTTTTATAAAAACGTGGCTCATGTTTTTTTCTGGCTCATCCAGATATCCCTGTAAGGCTCAAAGGATGCACTTCTGTGTGTCAGCCCAGCCCCGCAGTGAGCTGTACTCGGCTTCTGAGGGCTCAAGGGACTCCACGGTGTGTATTCAGGGTAGGCGACAAGAAAGGAAAAGGGCACAATTTAGACAGAGAAAGAGCACCAGGCTGTCCCCCGGGGGGGGGACACTCACTTTCTCAGCACGGCTGTGCAGCATCCACACACATCGCCGGGAACTAAGTGAGGTGCAGGGGAGGCCAGGGAAGGGTGTTCACGAGGCCTTTTCTGACCTCGTGCTCAGGCAGCCAGGCCGGCTGTGTCACCAGTTACACCAGGGTAAACATGAGTCCAGACATCCCAGAAGAGTGAGGCGATGGAGCCTGGAGGACCTCCAATAAGTTTCTGACTGTAAGCGCTGTGTTACGGATCGACAGTGGAGCAGTTTCATCCTCACCTTGGCCAGCACCAGCGAGAGGAGGCTGGACACGCCGGCGGGGTAAGTGTATATATGGTTCATTTTCTGTGCCAACCAGACCACATCACGAGGAGCCCAGATGCCTGGCGGAACATTATTCTCCATGTGTTTGGGAGGGTGAGGCAGTGGCCTCAGTAAAGCAGAACCCCCTCCCCCATGCGGGGGTCCTCCTCTAGTCCACTGCGGGCCTGGATAGAGTGGGGGGGGGGAGGAATTTGCCCCCACCGTCTGCCTGACCCTCTGAGCTGAAACACCAATCTTCTCCTGCCCTCCAGCTGGGACTTGCTTATCAGTGGCCCTGGTTCTCAGGCCCCCAGACCCGCGGATGAGTGACACCACCAGCTCCCAGGGGTCTCCAGCTTACAGACGGCACCTGGCACAGAAAGACTGCCAAGCCATTTTTGCTAAATGGCGTCTCTAAAACAGGATATTTACCCCACGTACTAAGAAATGTCACCTCGAGTCTAGCTAAGGAAAATAACTGGTATATACATTCACAAGTTTATTTACTTGTTTATTTATTTTTTCATTTTTAAAATGTTTGTTTATTTTTTGAGGGGGTGGGCGGGAGAGGAGCAGAGAGAGAGAGGGAGACACAGAATCCAAAGCAGGCTCCAGGCTCTGAGCCGTCAGCACAGAGCCCCCAACACAGAGCTCGAACTCACAGACTGAGAAATCATGATCAGAGCCAAAGTCGGACACTTAGCTGACTGAGCCACCCAGGTACCCCTGTACAGTTTAAATTTTACAATTTTTATTAAAAAATAAATCAACTTTACAAGGGCAACAGAAAAAACACAAAAATACAAGCACTGTACTAGCTAAACAATTAACTACATTTTAAATGCATTCCTTGGTCTTCAGTTGGTAATGATTTGTTTTAATTATATTACATTTTCCAATTTAATGGAGAAGAAAGTTTAGGTTTTGCAAGGACAACTGATGTGGACAACATTCCATGAAGAATCTTGCCGGGATTTCAGGGAAGATGGAAAATTACGAAAATCAATGAAATCAATGTTTACTTATGATGGAAATCATGGCGAAACCTTTCCTTTCATATTTGTTTCTATTTTTTGCTGTGCACACGTGAACATCTTGATCTCAACAGACTTATTCTACATCAGTGTCCCTGTGTTCATAAAAGTCACAAGAAGAACACTGGATGAGGAAATGCTTGTTGGCTGTGTGTCCAGCTCCCCTGCCTGAACTCATAGTTCTGCTTTAATATGTCAGCGTCCCCACACCTATTCTCCTGCCCGGGCTTCTGTGCCAAACTCTGGGCTTTACATCCAGTTACAAACTCAATATTCCCATTTGGACTCAGACAGAAATGTCAGATCAACACGTTCCAAAGCGACCCTCTCACGCCTCTTCTCTCTTGAACGTGTTCTGCCCATGGTCTTCAACATTTCAACTCTTCAAATTCTTCCTTTAAATTCCTTGAGGTTTCTCCACCCCAAAGAAAACTGTGTTTTCTTGCTTTCTGTCACATTCAACCCTTCAGGCAAGCCCTATTGCTCAATCTGAAACACAATTCCAGAATCTGGTCACTGAAGTAAAAGCCACCATTATATGTCACCTGGCTTACTGCACTAGCCTCCTCCCTGAATGTCTGGGATCCTTCTGTCCGCCCCCAACGGGGTGCTCTCTCCAGACATGCCCAACTGATCACAGTCCCAGAATGGCCCTCGTCTTATCAGCAATAGAGCTGAATTCCTCAGGATGGACCGAAGGCCACCTGTGTCACCTTGCCTGCCACCTGTCCTCTGAGCCCATTTCCTGTTTCTGTCCCACTTGTGCCCTGCTCCACAATGACCGGCCTCCTCGCTGAACTTCAGACACACCAGACCACTCCCTGCTGTCCTGGGGATGCAGACTTCTCCTCACAGATAACCATCTGGTGGATCCCCGGTCCTTCCTTAAATCTTCCAAAAAGTCCTGTGTTAACCATCCTGCTGAATATGAAGATTCTACATTCTCCCAAGCTTACATCCTGGATCCTGTAGACTCCTCTATGCTTTAGTTTTTCATTACACTTCCTATGTTCCAACATCGTCTACAAATGTAACATCTAGGAGAGCTCATGTCTTTTATGAGAATTTCACTGATGCTTCCCAAAATGTTTAAGACAGTGTTTAGCATGTTGGAGGAACTCAATAAATATATGTTCGTAAGAGTTATTGAATAAATGAATGGATTTGTCAAGGATTAACTGTCTTAGATAACTTTTCTTTTTCTCATCCAAAAAAAACCAATAAAAACATCATAGTTGACTCAAAATATAATTAAGCATAACAAATAAAATAATTGCATAAGTGACTTGAAAATTTTAAGGAAAATACAATCAAAGTATAGGGTTTTACTTTTAAGTTCAGCTCCCTTTTCTATTCAATATGGTCCCATGTTTACAATCTCTAATTCAGGTCGGGGAAGGTAGGGAGATGTTGGGTTTCCTTACAGCATCAGGAGGCATCCTGATTCAACCATACTCAAGGTGTGGATGACTTGAAGGAGCACTGCAAATTTAAATATAACAACCATACAAAGAATTTTTAAATTCTATTAATGCTTCTAAATCCCCAAACCACAAATATCCATAATTGTGGTCACACCAAACATCAGTCTACCATTTTTACTCTTAGTTTCATTTAAGGATTTTTAAATAAACTTTTTGTTTTGGCATAGTTTTATATTAAAGGATTACTGCGACTCGGTTACAGAGTCCTCACACAGCCTACACCCAGGTTCCTCTGATATTAATATCTTATGTATACTTTTCAAAATTAGTTAACAAAAACGAATATATTATTATTCAGTAAAGTCAGTGATTTATTCAGATTTCCTCAGTTCATTTTTTTTAAAGTTTTATTTATTTTTGAGAGAGCACAAGCAGGTGAGGGGCAGAGGAAAAGGGACAGAAAATCTGAAGCAGGCTCTGTCCTGACCGCAGCGAGCCTAAGTTGGGGCTTGAACTTACCATGAGATTATGACCTGAACTGAAGTTGGATGCTCAACTGACTGAGCCACCCAGGTGCCCTCTTAGTTTATTCTTAATTTCTTTTTCTGTCCCGGGTCCCATGCAGGACATCATACAGCATTTACAAGTCACATGGCTGTCTCTCAGACGTTCTTTGATTTGGATGACCTTGACAGTTTTGAGGAGTGCTGTTCAGGTGTTCTACAGAATGCCCCTCTGTAGGAATCTATCTGATGTTGTTCTTTTTTTAAAAAATTAAAGTTTATTTATTTATTTTGAAAGAGAGAGAGAGGGAGAGAGAGAAACCTAAGCAGGCTCCAGGATGTCAGCACAGAGCCCAGTGTCGGGATCAAACCCATGAACTTTAAGATCATGACCTGAGCTGAGAGTAAGTTGGATGCTTAACCAACTGAGCCACCCAGGTGCCCCCACCGGATGACTTTCCAAGGTTAGACCAGGACAATGTATTTGGGGAGGTGACTACAGTGATAAAGAGCTGATGGCATCATCTCATGTACTTCCTTCCCCAAGTTGGAGCCATTCTTTCTCAGATCCTGGTTCCTTTCTTTAGAGAATGGTATTAGAAACCAAGATTTGGGAGCATGGGTGCTCACTGCTACCAAGTGTCCTTGTTTCTAGGCCTTCAGCCAACAAAGCAGGGAGATCTGTGTTTCTACAACCCCAGGTACACACACGAATCGAAACATTTTGGTATGTAAGCATCTATATCTCCACTAAGCTAAACAAGAGGTGATACTGACATCTGACATTGCCACGTGAGTCACTCTGTCCTCCTCCCCTGTCTCACCGGCACACAACCCACTCCAACAGCGGAAACCTAGCTCCCACCCTCCCCCATCCATGTCTTCCACCGTTCAGTCCCACTATGTGTGTGTATTGTTTCCAGAACTGTCCGTCCCCATCCTCATGGGAAAGAACTTCAGCTCTATCAGAGAGTGCGGTATTTACACATAGCCACTTTTACCTTTACTCTTACAAACACAATGATTTACCAAAGCTACCAAGTTCACACCCATTCCCCCACAAACACAAAGTTGTTTCATATATTGTAACAAATCTAAATTTATTTGCTACATTCTGTAATCTATCCACCCCTCCCTAAGTGATTTTTTGTTTGCATTCATTAAAATTCACTCTTTGTGCTCTAAAGTTTTGTTCCATGACTTGTGGCAAGTGCTCCACATCTTGAATTCATCATAGAGCAGCCTGAAAAATCGTGTTACCACCCACAACTTTCCCTCAGGCTCCACCTACTCAACACGGTCCTTTCTCAAAACCCCTGCAAACACTGATATTTTGTTTTTTACCATCACTATTATTGCACTTATTTTTTTTAATTTTTTGAGAGAGAGAGAGAGTATGTCTGAGCTTGGAAGGGGTGGAGGGAGAGGGAAAGAGAATCTCAAGCAGGGTCCACACTCAGCGCAGAGCCGAACACAGGCCGGATCCCAAGACCCTGGGATCATAACCTGAGCCAAAACCGAAAGTCAGGCGCTCAACCTACTGAGCCACCCAGGTGCCCCTAGTTGTACCTTTTAGAATGACATATAATTGGAAACATTAATATGTGTCTTTTTAAAGACTGGCTTCTTTCACTTGGAAATAGACATTTAGGACTCATTATTTTCTTTTCATGGCTTGCTAGCTCATTTCTTTTTATCACTGAATTATATCCATTGTATAGACGTAACACCGCTTGAAATCAACTCACGGATTGAATTTTGCCTGCTTCCTGTTTAGGGCTATTATGAATAAAGCTTCAGTAAACATTAATGTGCTGGGTTTTATGTAGACATGAGTTTTCAAGTCAGCTGGGCAGACCCCTACGAGCATGAGTAATGGATCATATAAGACTATGCTTAGTTTTATAAGAAACCACCAGCCTCTCGACCAAAGTCACCCCACCATTTTGCATTCCCACCAGCAGTGAGCCTTCAGTACCCTGGCCAAGAGTTTGCATTGTCAGTATTTTTGGATATTAGCCTTATACATATATACATATATATATATATATATATGTATGTATGTATAAATATACACAGACACACACATTTCTAATATATATGTCATTGTGGTTTTGATTTGCTATTCCCTAAGCACAGGGTGATGTATGGAACTGTTGAGTTACTATACTGTACACTTGACTCTAATATAACACTACACGTTAACTAACTGGAGTTAAAATTAAAACTGTAAAAAAATTGTTATTTCCTAATGACAAGTAATCTTAAGCATCTTTTCATGCACTTATTTTTCATCTCTACATCTTCTTTAGTAGGTGTCTGTTCAGATCTCTTGCTTATTTTTAATTGGATTGTACATCATACTACGGATGAAGTTTAGGAGTTACCTGTGTCATTTGAAAATATGTCCTTTATCAGCTTTCCCTTTGGAAAATATTTTCTCCATGTCTGCTGCTGTCTTTCCATTTTCTGATGGTGACTTCCACAATGGTGACATTTTTAATTTTAATATATTAAAAATGATCAATGTTTCCCTCCCTAGGTTGAGCCTTTGGTGATATGTGTAAAAATGGACCACCAGAATCAAATTCATATAGATTTTTTTTTTACATTTCTTTTTAGAACTTTTATAGTTTTGTGTTTTATATTTTGGTCTTTGGTCTACTTTAATTTTTAAGAAGGGTCTATGCCTTGATTCTTTTTGTTTTCTTACATATGTTATTCTTATGCCATTTGTTACAAACACTAACTTTCCTCTGTTGAAGTGCCTTTGCTCTCCTGTGAAGGTCAGAGGTCAGCTGACTACACGTTCTGCCTGCGGGTCCACTTCTAGGCTCTCTGTTCTGACCACTGATCGTGTGCCCAGGCTTGCAGCACTGCCTTGCCGCTCTGCTTACGGTAGCTTCAAGTACTTGTCAAAACCAAATAGCGTGAAGCCATCCAGCCTTGGAGTTACAGAACTTTGTTTGAATATGCTGGCTATTTTATTTTAAAGTTTATTTACTTTGAGGGACAGTGAGAGAGCAAGCGAGTGAGGGAGGGGCAGGGACAGAGTGCGAGAGAATCCCAAGCAGGCTCTGCACTGTCAGCATGGAACCTGACCCAGGCCTTGACCTCAGGAAACATGAGGTTACAACTTGAGCCGAACCCAAGAGTCGGATGGTTAAGCCACTGAGCCCCCCAGGCGCCCCTAACCTGCTGGCTGTTCTTGGTCACGCAGCAGGAACCCTTCCCAAGCTGCATCCTGTGACTGCTCATGACATTTCACCCCCTGCAAATTTTCTTCTCTTGGATTGGAACAGAACCTCTGACACGTAAGTAGGAAAGCAGGTACTGATACCCCTAAATGTCTATGTTGAGTTACTGACGAAGCCCAGTTCTCTCCTTAAAAGTAAGCAAACCAGAGCCCTTTCCCTCAGTTGCGCCAGGAAGTAACTAACTAATTAATCACCAGTTAATTTATCTTGTGATCCAAATGATAAAAGTCAACATTTGTCAAGGGGGTGTTTATATGCCAATTGCAGTAAAATATTACTAGCCCCTAATTAAGTTGTTTGTTTTGAATGAGCTGGGTTTGGTCTCTAGGCTTCTCATAAATTAGCTGCACATTTGAGTTATGGAAAATATAATTGTCATTGTAACGCTCAAAGGGTACCCTCTCTCAGCTCCACAAATACTGAAATACAAACTCTCACTTTTTTGTTTAATTATTACAGTTCCAATAATTAAGGTGTAACATTAATTTACTGTGTTTCTTTAAATGAAAACTTAGATCCCATTAATAACTTAAATAATGTAATTTTAAGAAACTTGTGTTCGTTCAGGATGTTATCATAATATTTTAACTAGTATCTCATTGTTATTAAACTTATTATCTTGGCAAACCGCATATTCATTAGCTGCAGAATAATGAATTTTATTGGGATCCCAAAATAATGGCATTCTTGGCTATCATTCCTTGGGAATCTTTATCTAGAAGATTATTATAATTAGAAACTTTGTACTACAATAATGGAAGCCCTCTTGGACTCCTCCATGAGTGTATAAACCTATTTTGAACCTGTTTTACACCTATGGAAGGTAAAATGTATATTAGACAAAGCTATTTTGTATGCAGGCACACAGTCTATTACTTATGCTGTATAACCACATTGAATGCGCCCTACATGAACAAAAGTAATACTTAGCAATGTTTTATTTATTTTGGTTTTGTGACCTGGTGTAACTAAGACTCTGGGCTTTAATTTTCTAAATTAGAAAAACGGAAAATAACAATAATGTCACTATCTCATTGTGTGGTTTTTTTTGTGTGTTTTATTTGTTTTTGAGAGAGAGAGAGAGCACGAGCAGGGGAAGGTCAGAGAGAGAGAGAGACACAGAATCCGAAGACAGGCTCTAGCCTCTGAGCTAGCTGTCCTCACAGAGCCCAACATGGGGCTCAAACCCACGAACCGTGAGATCATGACCTGAGCCGAAGCCGGACGCTCAACTGAATGAACCACCCAGGTGCCCCTCATTGTGTTGTTTTAACGTTAGATGTTATGAAAGGACTTTGCACAGTGTCTAGCCAGAGGAAATCCTAAATATATATTCAGTAGTCACCAAATTGATTGCCACTGGGTGCTTTTTGGGTTTTTTTTTTTTTTTTTGGTTTATTTCTTCCTTTTGAGAGAGGGAGAGAGATCACACAAGTGAAAGACGGGGAGAGAAGACCCCAAGCAGGCTCCACATTGTCAGCAGAGCCCAACATGGGGCTCGAACTCACAAACCCTGAGATCATGACCTGAGCCAAAATCAAGAGTCAGTTGCTTAACCGACTGAGCCACCTAGACCTCCCTTGATAGTCATAGTTAATACTGAAATTAATGTAACCTTCACTTCTTTATTATTTATGACAATCCTTTCAGTATTTTTTTTACAATAAAGAGATTAACATTTTGAAAGACATGTGCATCATCTTACACATCCCTCTAGATAGAGCCAAACCAGGAAATCTCCTTAAAAATTGTAAGAGATGTGGGGACAGGAGCAACTTCTCACTGGAGGCAGGTCATGAAAACCCATCTGGCACTTTTCTCTCTCTCCTCTGTGGACAAGCATCTGTAATCTGTAGGCATGGTTATCTACCTAAAAGTTCCCAAAGAATCTTTGAGAAAAGTCTACAACCTATGGATATGAACATTACCACTCTCAGAACAGTGATGAAAACCCACCTCAGCTAGGGTAGGGGAGTAGGAGAGATTCACCGCGAGCCTGGGGAAGTGGAGCAGACACACATGCTGGGGTCAGACCCTAGCTACCCAGAGGGCAGAAGCACCAAGGAGGCTGCAGATCCCCAATCCAGGCAGGTGTGCCTTCCCAAGGTGAGGATGAATCAAGAAACAGATTTATAGCTATAATGCCTACAAAGGAAAAAATAAGCCTAGACATTTGACAGTGCAGATGAAATCGACCAACTCCTCGAAAGACACAACTACTGAAGCTCATTCGGGAAGAGTTAGGTCACCAATGTTGCCCTGTATCTGTCACAGAACTTGGTTTCATAGTTTTAAGTCTTCTGATAAAGAAAACTCTGGGTCAGATGGTATCACCGGTGACGTATAACAAATGTTGAAGAATCGTTAGCAAGCCTACATAGTCTCTTCCACGACATGGGAAAGGAATGGAGTATAGAAAACTGCACCAACATTGCTCAATATGGAATCCAGACAAAGTTGATACAAGATAAGCCAACTAAAGAACAATATCAACTGTTCTCTATTCAACTAAATATCAGCAATTGGAATCCAGCAAAGCAGGAAGAGGATGGCCCATGAGTGGAATGTGGATGTTTATCCCAGGAAGTTAAGGCTGGTTGAATACCAGCATATCAATCAAAGGAATTCTCCATATTAATGAGATAACTCACATTAGACTCAGGAAAAGCATTTGACCAAAAAAAAAAAAAAACACATAATCTTCATTCATTCATGATGTAAATTCTCAGTAAATTAGGAATAGATAAAAGTCTCCATTCAATGTGCTGAGTTGCACCTATGAAAACCACACAACCAGCATCATAATTAATGATGGAAGCCCAGCAGACCGAATACCAGGCAAGGACCTCCTCTTTCACCACTGCAATTCGACATCAAATCGTGCTGTAAATCAGAAGTCTCTATTTATAGAAGCATGGTTATCTACCTAAAATTTCCCAAAGAATCTTTGAAAAAGAAAAATCTTCTAGAAATAGTGATTAAATTTCACAACATTACAGAATACAGTCATAAAAGGTCTATATAAGATCACTTGTGTTTCTACATGCTAGAAATGAAAAATTGGTAAAAAAAAAAAACACATCATATTTGCCATAGCAACCAAAAAATAGAGTGCTTAGGTATAATCCTGAGAAAACATGTTACAAGGTCTGGGTGCTCAAATCTACAAAATGCTGATGAAATAGATCAAAGAAGACTTCATTCAAAGGAGCTATGCACCACGCTTATTACTAGAAGTATTAATATGATTAACATGTCAATTCTCCCCAATTCAACATACAGATTCAAATGCCATCAGAATACCAGCAGACCTTGAGGAATATATTGGCAAGCCTATTCTAAAGTTAAAATGGAAAAACAAATGAATGGCAAGAGCCAAAATGACTTTGGAAAATGATTACATAGTTCTGGACAAAAAGGACTATATAAAAGGAAGTTTCTTTAAGAATTAAACATACATTTAATATTCAGTCTAGAAATTCCATTCCTAGGAATCTACCTAAGATGGGCAAAAATGCGTGTCCACAGAAGAGAGAGATAAATGTTCGAAGCAGTGATTATTCACAATAGCGTAAAAGTAGAAATAACCTAAATGTCCATAAACTGATGAATGGATAAACGAAATGTGTTATTTTCTTACACTGGGAAACTGTTCAGGATTTAACAGGCATGAAATACTGATGCATCTGTAACACGGATAAACCTCAAAAGCGTTAAGCTATGTGAACAAAGCCAGACACCGAAGACTTCCTATGATCTAATTCCTCTCACAGAAAGTATGCAGAATAGAGAAGAGAGAAGTTCAGACAAAAGGCAGAGCGGGGGTTGTCCGGGCTGGGGACGGGAAGGGCCACCGTGGACAGGCCGGAGGGCACTGTTTGGAGACAGAAACATTTTGAAAATAGATTTGGGTGATGGTTGAACAACTCTGAAAATCTCCTGAAAAAGTCACTGGATTGTACCCTCACTTGGCAAATGTGATGCTTTACGTGATTCCTTAATAAGGTTGTTAAAACCCGTGCTGAGCGGAAAGGGCAAACAGAGAGAGGCACCCAGCAGCGCGGCCACAAGTCTCTGGGCCACATAGGTGCAGAAAACACAAAGACCCACAAAGCCCCCTGCTCTTCAGAGCTCACCATTCAAGAATTTTATGTTTTCCTGGAGAAATGGGCATGGTGAACCCGGGAGGCATGGAGCTGGTGCAGCCAGAGAGATAGGGAGACGGGCATGGAGGACCAGAGAGATAGGGAGACGGGCGTGGAGGACCAGAGAGATAGGGAGACGGGCGTGGAGGACCAGAGAGGCAAGGAGACGGGGCTGGATGACCAGAGAGGCAGGGAGATGGGGCTGGAGGACCAGAGAGATAGGGAGACGGGCGTGGAGGACCAGAGAGGCAAG
>PJEM01020365.1:0-13658 GCA_004023845.1 Helogale parvula
TGTTATTATTATTTTTATTTTTACTGTAAAAGCACATGAATACAGTGGACATTTCACAAGATAACCTAGTATTATGCCCAGATTTCAATATCGTCCCCAAAAACCAGAGACCGCCAGGGAGACCGAGTCACGCATGCAAAAGCAAAGGGCTTTATTACGGGCTTAGGCTTGCCAGGCCTAAACTCAGGCTCACAGACTTTACCAGCACAGTGGATCCATTCTGAGAGCCCCCACACAAGGGCTGAGCAGAATTTTTATGGGCTTTGGGAAGGGGGAGTTACAGGAAATTGAGACACGGGTACAGTGATCCAGTCATTATTGCTTAACATCATTGGCAGTAACTTTAACCAAACACATTGTCCAGAGTGTTTGTTACTTTTGGTGGGACCCAATCACAACATTTAGAGTATTAACCAATTACAGAGTGGACCCAGGACCCCCACGTAGGATGTAACTAGCCTTAAGCAATAAGTGATTATCTATGGCTTCTATCTCTAGGCCTGCCCTTAGGAATGTTAAGCATTTTAGCTGGTCGCTTCTGATTGGGTGTTACTAGGGTGGTCCCTGGTTGAGCAATCTGTCCCCTTTTATTGTCTAATGATTCTAAGAAACCGACACTTAGGACTCCAAGGTCAGAGGGGAAACTTGAAGCCTGTCATGGAGTCAGTATGATTCAGACCTGTGTCCTTACACTAGATTTCCATAGCAGACTGAAGAGAATTTTGTGAGCATCTCTAGGTCTCTAATAAATAACATGAAAGGGTCTTTTGAACAAGGTGGAGAGAACAAGACTATAAACAATGTGTTCTTGGCTTCTTATGTTTGTACCTAAAACCAATGCCTTGCATGAAAGAAGTGTGATTGTTTGTTTTTCATGGTCCCCATTAGAAATGAAGGTATATAGGTTTAGGTGTGTTTGTTTGAAATGGTTATTAGAATCTGGCTCCCAGGAAAGCCTGAGTCTTGTCCTACAACCCATCTACCTCCCTCCCGTGCCATATGGCATATGTAAAAGGATCAGACAAATAAGAAATAAAGAATCACTGTAGGGTAAGCAGGGTAAAGGCACAAACCTCAACATGAGGCTCTCTGAAAACCCTGGCTTTCCACTGCCTTGAGCTAATGTCCACACCTGGCTAAGTTGTGAGTCTGGCATCTACCTGCCCCAAAGCCAAAATCCATACCTTACACTTTCCTCCTTCTGACCAGCTTTGTGCAAGAAGGGAATCAAGAGATGTGGCAAACAGATTGATGGGGAGTATGTGTGTTGGGATGGAGAGAGAAAGCAACAGAGCTTTAAACCAGCCCTAAAAACCGGGCCCTCCCTTTGCTCATGTCTCTTTGGTCACCCAGAAGAGATTGAAGAGATGGGATGCCTGTCACATACATGATTAATGGGCCCAGTCAGTGTCCACAATTCCATTGGCAGTTCCCTTCTTCTGGCGAGGGGAGCCAGGGTGGAGTGGATGCGAGGCAAACATCCCTCCCAATTTCCATGGTGGACATGGAGCTCAGCCAGCTCAACCGGGTGCCCCCACTAACATGAGCAGACAGAAAAGAAAAAGTCATGTCTTTTGGTGACCTTTTCTCTCCATGGCTCCTGATCTGAGGAGTGATAACAAATGTTTCAAATTGTGTGTCTCATTCCTTCCTCTAGAGACTGTCTACCTTAATCTTAGAAATTCTCAGGGCAAGATACCAAAGACCAACTTTTGTGCTCAGAGGAAATAGCAGCTCTGTCACTTCTCCCCAGCTCTGTTCCTTCTCCAGAATCTTCCTTGATATATTGGGACACTCATTGTAAACATATTTTGATTTTTAACTTTTAAATAATGTTGTTATATTAGTAATAACTGTTTCTAATGTGAGAGAATTCTAAAACTCTTAAAATGAGAGAGTCTCCTGCAAGAATTGGCAGGGAGTTGGTGGCAGTGGAGGCCTGGGCTGTGCTTAGGCTGCAGGAGCTCCCAGCTCATTTCCGGCAGCTCCTGGAGACTTGGGCAACAGCTGCGCAAAGCCAAGAGAAACTCATCCCTCCCCCAACTCGATCGTGATCCTGGCTGGGGGCTGGGAATACGTAGTTGTGTCTGTGAGGGCATGTACTTCACCTCCTGCTGTGCACCTCTCCTCAGGCAGGGGCAGCCTAAATCCGTGCCTGAGCCAAGACAAACTGATCCCTCCCACTAAGAAGCCAGCCACCAAAGCAAATACATCTCATCTGTGGTAGCATAAAAGTGCATGGACTAGAACTTTGAACCGAGGTGGACCTGGAAAATACTACTTGACTCAACCACAGCACAAAGAGATCAGACTCATTAGAGTGGCCTACAGTGCATAGTTCCAGCGGAGCTTGGCATGCCAGCATTCTACTCTCTGCAGACACCAAGGCGGAGTCTGTGAGAGCCACCTCCGAGACCTACCACACCAAACCACACCTATCCATGAGGGGCAGCTGCAGCTTTTTTTTTCTATTCCTTTTTCTTTTTTTTCTTCATTTTTTTCTTTTTTTCTTCTTCTTTTTCTACTTATTTTTTTTATTATTATTACCTTTTTTACTTAAAGTTTTTAAATTTTTACTCCTTATTTTCCTTTCTCATTTCTCCCTTTTTTTTTTTTTACCATCTTGCAATCCAGATATATTCTCCTATATCTCATCCTTACCTCTCCTCTCAACTGGACATACACTTTTAGACTGTCCATTGTCCTTTGTTGTCTCTGACCCCATTTTATTTATTTTTTCTTTATTTTTCATCTCTTCTTTTCATCTCTTTCCTCTACATTTTCTTTCTTTTCTTTCCCCCTTTTAAAGTGTTTGTTTGTTTGATTTGTTTGTGCATCTGTGTGATTCGGTACCCTCTGTGTTTGTCTGTCTATTTTCCTTCTTAGGGTTACACCAAGAAACAAGCCAAAGTGTACATGACGGTGCGTCCCAAATAGTGCTGAGTAGGGAAATAAAATATTCAAAGGCACAACAAGAGAAACTGAGAGACACCATTAAAAGAATATTTCCTGAAATGACAGGCCCTGGACAGTCAATAATCCTCCTTTAACAGAGCAATATTAACAGGTGCAAAGTGCACAATGAGCTTTTTTAGCTGACAAGAGACAGAAAACTAGCAAAAATGACAAAACGAAAAAACTCTCCCCTGAAGAAACTCCAGGAAGAAGTCACAGCCACTGAACTACTTAAGGCAGATCTAGATGACATACTGGATCAGGAATTTAAAAAACTTGTCATAAAATTAATCAGTGGGGTTGAAAAAAGCATCAAGAATCAACTGAGACAATGACTAGGCACTTTGAAAATAGGTGTGACACGTTAAAAAAAAGGCTATAAATGAGGTGAATAACAAAATGGAGGCAGCCACCTCAAAGACTGATGAGGCAGAGAGAAGAATAGGTGAATTAGAAGATATAGTTATAGGAAAAGAGGAAGCTGAAAAAAAAGAGAGAAATTAATACAGGAGCAGGAAAGGAGAATTTGAGACCTGAGTGATACAATCAAATGGAACAACATCCATATCATAGGAATTCCTAAAGAGGAAGACAGAGAGAAAGGTCCTGAAGGGATACTAGACCAAATTATAACTGAGAATTTCCCAAATCTGGGAAAAGAAATAGACATTCAAATAAAAGAGGCACAAAGAACCCCCTTAAGACATAATTTGAATCAGCCTTCAGCACGACATATCATAGTGAAACTGGCAAAATATAAAGAGAGAATTCTGAAAGCAGCTAGGGAGAAAAGGGCGTTAACATACAAAAGGAAACCTATCAGAGTGGATACAGACCTATCTAAATGAAACTTGTCAGGCCAGGAAGGAATGGCAGGAAATCTTCAATGTGATGAACAGAAAAAACATGCAGCCAAGAATCCTTTATCCAGCAAGCCTGTTATTCAAAATAGAGGGAGAGATAAAAGTGTTCCCAAAGAAACAAAAATTGAGAAAATTCATGACCACCAAACCAGCCCTACGAGAAATCCTAAGAGGGATTCTATGAGGGAAATGTTGCAAATAATAGAAGGTGCCAGAGACACCACTATAAACATGAATTCTAGGGAGAACACAATGACTCTAAACCCACCTTTTTCAATAATAACACTGAATGTAAATGGACTGAATGCTCCAACCAAATGACACGGGGTAGCAGAACGGAAAAAAAAAAAAAAAACACAAAACCCATCTATTTGCTGTCTACAAGAGATTCATTTTCTTTTTTTTTAATTTATTTTTTAAAATGTTTTATTTATTTTTGATACAGAGAGAGACAAAGCATGAGAGGGTGAGAGGCAGAGAGAGAAGGAGACAAAGAATCTAAAGCAGGCTCCAGGCTCTGAGCTAGCTGTCAGCACAGAGCCTGATGCAGGGCTCGAACCCACAAACGTGAGATCTGACCAGAGCCGGAGGCTTAACCAACTGAGCCACCCAGGTGCCCCAAGACACTCATTTTCGACCTGAAGACACCTTCAGGTTAAAAGTAAAGGGATGGAGAAATATCTATCATGTGACTGGAAGCCAAAAGAAAGGTGGAGTAGCCATACTTATGTCAGACAAACTGGACTTTAAAGTAAAGTGAGTAACAAGAGATGAAGAAGGACATTATATAATAATTACAGGGTCTCTCCATCAGGAAGAGGTAACAATTATAAATATCTATGAGCCAAATTCGGGAACACCCAAATACATAAAACAATTAATCACAGACAGAAACAATCTTATTGACAAGAATGAGCTAATTGCAGGGGACTTTAATACTCCACTGACAGCAACGGATAGATCAACCAGATAGAAAATCACTAAAGAAGCAATGGACCTGAACGACACATTGGAACAGTTGGAACTGATAGATATACTTAGAACTCTGCATCCTGAAGATAGGAAATTCACCTTCTTTTCGAGTGGACAGGGCACATTTTCCAAGATCGATCACATACTGGGGCATAAAGCAGCCCTCCATAAGTATAAATGAGTAGAGATCATACCATGCACACTTTCAGATCAGAATGCTATGAACCTTAAAATTAACCACAGGAAAAAGTCTGGAAAACCTCCAAAAATATGGAGGTTAAAAATCGCCCTACTAAAGGATGATTGGGTTAATCAGGCAATTAGAGAAGAACTTAAAACATCTATGGAAACCAATGAAAACGAAAATACAACGATCCAAAATCTCTGGGACACAGCAAAGGCAGTCCTATGAGGAAAGTATATTGCAATCCAGGCCAATCTCAGCAAACTAGAAAAAATGCAAATTCAAAATTTATCAGAGCACCTACTGGAACTAGAAGGGAAGCAGCAAGAGCACCCCAAACCCAGCAGAAGAAAAGAAATAATAAAGATCAGGGCAGAAATAAACAATATGGAATCCAAAAGAACAGTCGAGCAGATCAATGAAACCAAGAGTTGGTTCTTTGAAAAAATAAACAAAATCAATACCCTTTAGCTAGGCTCCTCAGAAAGAAAAGAAAGAGTACCCAGATAGACAAAATCAGGAATGAAACAGGATCTATTACATCCAATACCCTAGAAATACAAGCATCATCAGAGATTACTATGAAAAATTATATGCCAACAAACTGGACAACCTAGAAGAAATGGACAAATTCCTAAATGCACATGCACTGCCAAAATTCAACAGGAAGAGATAGAAAGCATGAATAGACCGATAACCAGTGAAGAAATTGAATCAGTTATCAAAAATGTCCCATTGAATAAGAGCCCAGGGCCAGAAGGCTTCCCAGGGGAATCCTACCAGACATTTAAAGCAGAGTTAATACCCATTCTTCTCAAACTATTCAAAAAAATAGAAATAGAAGGAAAACTTCCAAACTCATTCTATGAAGCCAACATCACCTTGATACCCAAACCAGACAGAGACCCAGCCAAAAAAGAGAACTACAGACCAATATCCTTAATGAATACAGATGCAAAAATACTAAACAAGATACTAGCAAATCGAATTCAACAGCATATAAAATGAATTATCCATCATGATCAAGTGGGATTCATTCCTGGGTTACAGGGCTGGTTCAATATTTGCACATCCAATGTGATACATCAAGTTAGCAAAAGGAAGGATAAATACCATATGATCCTGTCAATAGATGCAGAAAAAACATTTGACAAAATACAGCACCCTTTCTGAATAAAAACCCTTGAGAAAGTCAGAATAGAAGGAACTTACCTAAACATCATAAAAGCAGTTTATAAAAAGCCCACAGCCAATATTATCCTCAATGGGGAAAAACTGAGAGCTTTCCCCCTGAGATCAGGAACACGGCAGGGGTGTCCACTCTCACCACTGTTGATTAACATAGTGCTGGAAGTCCTAGCATCAACAATCAGACAACAAAATGAAATAAAAGACATCAGAATTGGCAAAGAAGAAGTCAAACTTTCACTTTTTGCAGATGACATGGAATACTCTACATGGAAAACCCGACAGACTCCACCAGAAGCCTTCTAGACCTGATCAATGAATTCAGTAAAGTTGCAGGGTACAAAATCAATGTACAGAAATCAGTTGCATTCCTATATACCAAAAATGAAACAGCAGAAAGAGAAATCAAAAAACTGACCCCATTCACGATTGCATGAAAAACCATCAAATACCTAGGAGTAAACCTAACCAAGGATGTAAAAGACCTATATGTTGAAAACTATAGAGGTCTTATGAAAGAGATTGAAGAAGACACGAAGAAATGGAAAAACATTCCCTGTTCATGGATCAGAAAAATAAACATTGTGAAAATGTCATTACTACCCAAAGCAATCTACACATTCAATGCAATCCCCATCAAAATTGCACCAACATTCTTCTCAAAGCTAGAACAAACTATCTTAAATTTCATATGGAACCACAAAAAACCCCAAATAGCCAAAGTAATATTTGAAGAAGAAAACCAAAACGGGAGGCATTACAATCCCAGAATTTAGCCTCTACTACAAAGCTGTCATCATTAAGACAGTATGTTACTGGCACAAAAACAGACACCTAGACCAATGGAATAGACTAGAGAACCCAGAACTGGGCCCACAAATGTACAGCCAATTCATTTTTGACAAGGAGGAAAGAGTATCCAATGGAAAAAAGACTGCCTCTTTAGCAGGTGGTTCTGGGAGAACTGGACAGCAACATGCAGAAGAATGAAACTAGACCACTTTCTTACACCATACACAAAAAGAAATTCAAAATGGCTGAAGGACCTGAATGTGAGACAGGAAACCATCAAAACCCTCAAGGAGAAAGTAGGAAAAAAACCTCCTTGACCTCAACCGCAGCAATTTCCTACTCAACTCATCACCAAGGAAAGGGAAATGAAAGCAAAACTGAACTCTTGGGACTTCATCAAGATAAAAAGCTTCTGCACTGCAAAGGAAACAATCAAGAAAACTAAGAGGAAACCAACAGAATGGGAAAAGATAGTTGCAAATGACATATTAGATACAGGGCTAGTATCCAAAATCTACAAGGAACTCACCAAACTTCACACCCACAAAACAAATAACCCATTGAAGAAATGGGCAGAAGACCTGAATAGACACTTCTCCAAAGAGGTCGTCCAGATGGCCTACCGGCACATGAAACGATGCTCAACATCACTGATCATCAGGGAAACACAAATCAAAACCACACTGAGATACCACCTCCCGCTAGTCAGAGTGGCTAAAATAAACAAATCAAGAGACTATAGATGCTGGCGAGGGTGTGGAGAGACGGGCACCCTCCTACACTGTTGGTGGGAATGTAAACTGGTGCAGACGCTCTGGAAAACAGTGTGGAGGTTCTTCAAAAACTATCCATAGAACTCCCTTATGACCAAGCAATAGCACTATTAGGGATTTACCCAAGGGATATAAAAGTGCTGATGCATAGGAGCACATGTACCCCAATGTTCATAGCGGCAATGTCAACAATAGCCAAAACATGGAAAAAGCCTAAATGTCCATCACCTGATGAGTGGATAAGAAGAAGTGGTATATATACATAATGAAGTACTACATGGCAATGAGAAAGAATGACATCTGGCCATTTGTAGGAAAGTGGATGGACCTTGAGGGTGTCATGCTAAGCGAAATAAGTCAGGTAGAGAAGGACAGATACCATAGGTTTGCACTCATAGGTCTAACAGGAGAACAGGAGAAACCTAATGGAGGACCAGGGGGAGGGGAAGAGGGAAAGAGAGTTGGGGAGAGAGAGCGTGCAAAACTTGAGAGACAATTGAATACTGAAAATGAACTGAGGGTTGAAGGGGAAGGGGGATGGGAGAAAAGAGGTGGTGGTGATGGAGGAGGGCACTTATGGGGAAGAGCATTGGGTGTTGTATGGAAACCAATTTGACAATAAACTATTAAAAAAAAAAAAAAGAAGTCGAAACTAAAGCTCCCTTGTCTCTTAACTGCCAGTACTATTGCTTAGAATCTTGTGGCTGAACTGACTCCTAAGTCTTTGGGAGGTAATAGTCTGTGGTGGGTAAGAATGGAACTACCTGGGTTCAAATCCCTACTCCACCCACTTGGCTAAGTCACATTGGCAAATTCACTTGAAGAATTCCCTGTGTTTTCTTTTCCTTCTCTGTAAAGTAGGGTGTGATAAGAGTCCATTTAGGATACATCTACATCTTAGGTATTATTGTCTTTAGATGAGTTTCAATGAGATGAGGGAGAAAGCTTTTGGGGTACAATTCACCTTTGTGAGACCTAATTTTTTCATGGGTGAACACAATGAAGAGCTCCACCTCCCACAAGGATCGGTTGGCTTTAGTACCAGTTAGTACCCAGTCCTGTTCAGTCATTAGCTGAAAGCAAGCAGTCTGGTGATACACGGTGGGAGGTACAGAAGATCAGCAAATGGCCTGATTGGTCAATTAGGCTCCCCACAGCTGGAGATCTGACCTTCACTGAATCCTAGGCACCCATGCAAGCAAAACTGTAGTCAATTATGATGCAAATGTTACAAATTTATTAATTTGGTAATGATTAATTGTTTGTTGCTATAAAAGCAGAAGAATTTTCTGTTCTGAAGTGGATTTCTTTGAGTTTATTGTGGTAATTTGGGCTGGTAATGTGCTTCACCCTCACAGATGGGACGCTGAGTTTTCGAAAGGAGGATTTAGAGATGGAAAATGTTAGCTGTCTGTTCCAGGTCCTTAAGTAATTCACTTAGCCTCTTCTTAGTTTCCCTGTCTGTAAATTGCTTCAGCTATCCTATTAGAGCATTCTCAAGGCTAAAATAATTGTGTGAAAATTCTAGGTAAGTACTATGAAAATTACTGTTAGCAGGAGCTGAGCCTGCAGCAATATTTTCGTGTAATAGAAACTCTTATGAGAGCAGAGTCCTTTCCTTCATTTAACGCATGGTTATCTTTTAGAGAAGAAATAAATAAGTGCCTGGTTAATGTCATTTCTATTAGAAATTCCATGTTGCAAACATTAAACAAGTCTTTTAGCCTAAAAAAATTTACCATATACTCAGCTAGCTTATGTTTTTTTTGTGTGTGTGTGTATGTTTTGCTGTGCCAAAATAGCTAGATCACAAATCTGTGGAATGGTGTCAGTAGGCATTTTTGGTTCCATATATCTCACCTTTATTTTGTTGCAGCTATGTATGTGTTTGTCATGACTTCTTTTACTAAAGATAATAATGATATTAAAGGACATCTGTTGGTAATTTACAATGGACCAGGCACTGCGCTAACAGAACATCTAACTCCATTGGTTGTCTTTGATAGCCTGAGAGCATAATGACATTCTTGAAACATTAATTTTGTAATCACTGTTGCATTTTATTTGAAAAAACAAAACCACAAATTAATGTAACTCCTTTGTGAAGGGGTGTGTAGCCTGATAAATAAATAAACAGCAAGGTGTTGAAGTACCATGAATGTTGGGAAAACATGTTTTATTCTGAACTTCCCTGTACTAGAACTTGGTGGTGGATGCACTTGGTTCTCTCCAAGATTAAAATAATGGTGATGTGATAATGACACAGAGAAAAGGTCAAATGATTGAAAATCCAATATAAGCGGACAGGACAGCTAATAGGCAGTGTTTGCTGTGGAAACACACAGAGGAACAGATAAGTCTCTCATTTTCTGATTTAATTTTCCCTACTTTGTTTGGTAGCTTTCATAGATGAAATACATTAAATACTAAGATTTGATAAGCTCTGCAGGGAGAAAGGTCAACCTCCAGTGTGGTGGTTGAGACCATCACCAGAGGTAGACAGAGTTTTCCTATTCACATAATAACTGGGTGACTTTATATAAATTGCTTCAACTCCCTATGCTTCAGTTCCTTTTTTTGTAAAATGAAACTAAGAATACTTAAGAGGGTAATTATGAGAATTATATGAGGATATATATTTAAAGCCGTTTTCACTGTGCCTTATTCAAGCAAGCATATAACAATTATTAGCCTTATTATAACCAAGATACTATTTGTTGACTCACTGTTGTAACATTAGTTTTGTGAATACTTCTTCCTTTTCTTGAAATTTTTCAATAGTCTTCATAAATTAAGAAATCCAGAACTGGGTAAATTCTCCATCAGTCTTTGTAATCACAAAGAGTCGGGTCCACGGTTTCTAGAAGCATGATTATTTAGTACTCAGCTCTTGCTGTGGCCGTTCTAATAATGTGCACTACATACTTTATTTCTCCTAAAACCCAATTCCAGTGTTGGGGATAAGCTATCTACTTCTCCATTAATTCCACTTTACACTTTACTCCAATGTCAGAGAAACAAAAGCCAAATTTAAAAGTACAGTTTTTTCATCGGAAGCAGGTTCTGTAAATAATTGAGTGCTCCTCAGACTGAACACACAAATGATAACATTACTACATTAGATAGAGAATGATTTGAGGGGTGTCTGGGTGATTCATTTGGTTAAGTGTCTGACCCTTATTTTCAGCTAAGGTCAGGATCTCATGGCCCATGAGATAAAGGCCCCACATTGGGCTCTGTGCTGATGGTGTGGAGCCTGCATGGCATTCTCTCTGCCCCTTCCCCAGCTGCACTGTCTCCCTCAAAATAAATAAATCAATAAGTAACTTTAAAAAAAATTGAATAAGAATGAAAAAGAATCATTTGAGTAGCTCTGTGAATGCAAACCACTCTCCAGTTATGAGGAGCTTCAGAAGCTCTCCTATCTCATTCTGAATTGAGTAGAGAGATGCTTTGCATCCACATGTACCCTGACCTAAACCATCTATGAATGCCGCAGGGAGAAACTAAATAACACACTATTAAAGCAACTCAAGTCTCGGTAACATAAAACAAAACCAACAAGAACACAAAGCCATTCGATACACCCCGACCGCTTTCCCCACCACGACACTGGCTCTTGGCCGTATGTGCTAAGAATGGTAATTTAATGAATTCATTATCATGGGATTGAATTGGAATCCATAGAGGTCTTCAGCTGCACTGGTCGTATGTAAAGTACTACTAGTTATATGACTACAAATGCTAGTGCTACTACTATTAATGATTTTGAAACAAACGCAGCCAAATATCACCATTTGATTGACGATGCTGATTATTTTCTCCGTAACTCAGTGTGCTTAAAATATTTCATGATTTTTTGAATGGCAAAAGGTGACAAGTTACTTATGTGGCAGACTGGAGATCAGGAGCCACACATCTGAATTCTGGTTTTACTGCTGAAGAGGTCACTATTTGTCACCCTCAGTTTCTGTACCTAAAAAATTTCTATCTTAGAAAAAACTCTGTAAAATTGTTCTACTACTATTTTACTGCCTTAAAAGATATAAAAGAGATTAAAATGAGGAATGCATGGGTGGCTTAGTCACTTAAGTGGCCAACTTCGGCTTAGGTCATGACCTCACGGTTTGTGAGTTTGAGCCCCACATCAACTCTGTGCTGACACCTCAGAACCTGGAGCCTGCTTTGGATTCTGCATCTCCCTCTCTCCGTCCCTCCCACACTCGCACTCCATGTCTCTCTCTCTAAAAAAATAAGCATTAAAATTTTTTCTTAAAAGTTAATATGAGAAAATAGAACAGTGACGAATACAGTAAATCATTAACTATTACTTTTATGTGAAATATAGTATTGATAAGTCATATAGTATATTATTGTTAGGTTTATAACAAATTGTAATATTAATAAATCCTACACACAGCAAGAAGAATGGTATCAACAGTGGCTTTCTAACACATCTGTTGAGAATCAGCTACTTGTGAAAATGACCTCACAATGACATACGCTGACCAAGAAAAGAGAAGACATGCTAGTGGATTGGATTTCTGGCCAGAGTGGTGGTGTTTGAGGAGTGTTAACAGGATAGCAGTACCTATTTTAATCTTGCTTTGGGAAAGGCTGTTAAATTTCTCAGATGTAGACAAATTGACAGGGGCATATGGAGGGTGAACCAATTCCTGTTAAAACAAGAACAAACTTAAACTATCAGAGAAATGAGGAAACCACTTCCAAAAATTTCAGAGAATAAGAAAGAAGGAGAGGAAAAGAGAGAAGGAAGGAAGGAAGGAAAAGAAAGAAATAAGAAAGAAAGAGAAAGAAAAAAGAGAAAGAAGGAAAGAAAGGAAGAAAGAAAGAAAGAAAGAAAGAAAGAAAGAAAGAAAGAAAGAAAGAAAGAAAGAAAGGAAGGAAGGAAGGAAGGAAGAGGAAGGGGTAAAAAGGAGTAAGGGGGAAGGATAGGAAAGGAAAGGAAAGGAAAGGAAAGGGGAGGGAGAGGGAAGGGGAGGGAGAGGGAAGGGAAAGGAAAGGAAAGAGGAAAAAGGGGGGAAATGGTAAAAGAATTTGAGCAGAAATAGTAAAAATCAAAGACCAAAGATTTGCAAAGACGGGATCAAAGCCATGGATGAAGAAGGGGGTTTAAGCAAGAATCTAAACTCCAAGTTCAGCCCTCTCAGAGTGAGCAAGAGAGAGGGTAGTATGGATGGGCTTTGGAGACTCTACAGCCAGGCTAAGAGGTGCCGAAGGAGACATGACACACAATGTTTGTGTTTGTGTAGAATTCCTTTTAAGAGAAGGAAAAAAAATCAAGGTAAGGCACGACTGGACGGAATGTGGTTATTAATCAAAACAGGAAGCATAAAATAATGGAGCAGCAGACATGACAGCTTAAAAAAAATAGGTGGCAAGAGAGGGATTCATGAAGAAGAGAAGTGGTCTGGGGCGGGGGGGTGGGTTGTAGGCCTGACTGCAGGGCCTGTGCTGTGACAAGGGAGACCGATTTACCTCAGGTAGCAGATGGCAAGTTGAAGAAAGTTGGAAACAATTAGTATAAAGGAAGAAAGGAGATATTAGTCACAGGTTTTGAAAGACACTGGAAGATAATGCTCTCAAGGGCAGAACAGTAAAGTCTCTAACTTCCACTTAGAAAGCTGGGCCGGGTTCCATACCCTGAAGCCTGGCAAGAATGCTAGATAGCACAGCCAGGGCACTCAGGGGCCAAGAGAAGGGTATTTTGATGGCAATGTTTATTGTTGGTTTGTTTTTCTAAACTTCAGAGAAAACTATGGAATATATCCAAGGCAGGAAGTCAGGGATTACTTATTCAAAAAGATGTGATCCATCAGATAAATACTTTCCCTCTAAGACAATGCAAAAATACGTGTCATAGAAAGCATTATAAAAACAGTAGAATTCTATGAGGAAAGGTTAAGTAAA
>PJEM01020366.1:0-13656 GCA_004023845.1 Helogale parvula
CCCCTCCCGCACTGTCGTCGGGCCGCTGGGACACCTGGGAGGCCTCGCGAAGCCCCGCACCAACTCACGCACTGCTGCCTGGGGTGCCCTGCGTGCCTGCGCACACAGACCCCAGAGGGCTGCTTCTCACCACGCCGGCCTCGCTATGGTGGCAGAGAGCCTGGATCCCTTGGATTCAGAGGAGAAGAATCCTGGATTGTCGGAAGCTCCGCCCCTCAGCTGACGTCACTCTCGGGCTCTGTCTCCCAGGAGAGCGTTCTGGTGAGGCCGCTGGCACGTGACTGGGTCCCCTGAACCTGCCCGGCCCCCTAGCGTGCGTGCGCCTCCCCAAGCGCCAGCCGGGCACATGTGTGACCAGTCCGCGAACCGCTGCTCAGGTCCCCGTGGTCGTGTCATGGGCAGCGGTCAGGCACCTCCGGTCCAGGCCCTTCCCGTCGCTCTCTGTGTGTTCCCAGTGTGGCCCCGGGTGTGCACCTGTGGGGGCCCGCCCCGGGGGTGGCGGATGCAGAGCAGGGGCCACTCCCAGGCCCTGCCTGTCCTCAGCCAGCCCCCAGCCCGGACCCTAGGGGAGCTGGAATGGAGCTGGAATGGACGGGCCTCGCTCCCTCACCGTTTCTCGGTCCCGGCCGTCGGCAGTCCCCTCGTGCCTGCCAGCCTGGGGTAGGGGAGACGGCTGAGGGTGCGGCCATCCTGTGGCCACCGGCCAGGGGCTCCCGGGCTCCAGGCTCCCTCACTGCAACACCTCGTGGCCGCGGGCCGGGGGGGACCAGGTGGCCTGGGGACCAGGGGGCCCAGCTGGACGCGAGGGCTGCTGCCCTGGGGAGCACCGCCCCTGGGACCGCTCCCTGCTCCTTTGGCCCTCTGCCTTCCCCAGGAACAAAGTCTTCCGGCTCTCTGGGGGGCTGGAGGTGCCAGGGGCCCTCCACTGGGAGGTGGCCCTGTGTCTGCCGGCCTGCTGGGTGCTGGTCTACTTCTGTGTCTGGAAAGGGGTCAAGTCAACAGGAAAGGTACAGCTGGAGGAGGGCGGGGACGGGGAGGGGGTCGGTGATGGCCGGGCAGGGGGCAGCATGGTCGGTGGGGAGACTGGGAGTCTGAGCCGGGGGCTGCCGCTGCCACAGGAGGTGACCTACCCACGGCCTGTGGAGGGGGCAGGTACTTGAATCCAGGCCACTGGATCCCCACCCCTGCCTGCGTAGTCCCCCCCCCCCGCCCCCCTTCCCTCCAAACTCCATCCCAGCAGCCTTCCATTCAGAGGGGCCAGGCCCGGGGAGCAGCCGGCTGAACTTGCCTGTGTAGGCCATCCCCACCCCAGATTGTTTTCTAGCAGGTCACAGAGACATATGGAACACAGTTGTGCAGGGGAAGGTGGCTCACTAGGGGAAGCTTCGAACAGATGATGCAGAGCCAAGCCCCAGAATCCTGCACAAGTTTTCCCTGTGGCTACTTAGCACACAAATATACTTTTCTGGTAAGATGTCATAATAGCTAACACCTACTATTCTCCAGGCCCTCTTTTCTAGTGCTTTACCTACGTCAACCCTGTGTAAAGTTTTCAGGCAATCACAATAGCTACAACAGCCTCCTTCTGCCATATTGCAAGAGTCCTTCAGACAAGTAAAAGCATGCTCATTCTCCCCACAACTGCAGAGACTTAAAGCCCACCCACGTCAGGGTGGTGTTTACTGCATCTTTACTTCATCTGTAAATCATGTGGATAGCCTGTCGTCTGTGGACGAAATTATAAATTTTACCTCCACCAACGTATATGGAATTAAATAGTAGAGGGAACGTGGGGCAAGGAGGAAATTAGCTAATCCCAATTAAAAGATGTGTAAAACGACAGAAATAAAATAGGCCTGAGTATTACAGTCCTGATATCTACATTAGACATGAGGCTCGCATTGGCACTTTTCATTTATCTACTGTCCATTCCCTCCCTGTCGCCTTCGCCCTCAGCCAGCATCCCAGCTGATGAAGATGGGGTGACACAAGCCTTCTTTCCCAAGGGGGCTGAGCCCTCGCTGGTCCATAAGGACTCACTGCCATCCTCCACTAAATTTTACCTTCCCGCACAGCAGTACTAGGGGATGCCCACCACCCCTCCCCACATTCTGTGGGTCTCAGGCACACTTCTCCCCAACCCCAATACATGGCAGCGGGTCTCTGTCCTCTGGGTCATGAGGATACTGCTCCGCAGCCAGGGCAATAAGGCCCTCTGGCTTGTTGGTTCCAGAGCACGAGTAGCCCCAAATGGCCAGGGGAGTGCCGGAAATTCCCTTCAGTGGAGCCTTTTTGTGGAGACTGTGTTGCTGCGTGAGAATTCAGTTTATGTCCACGGATGGTGTTGCTGGCAAAACCATGTCAGGAGGGAGGGCAGGTAAGTGTAGAAATCCCTCTATTGCAGGAGGAAGACGTGCTGCCCCTGCATGAGGGAGGGCGTCCAGTGTAGTCGGCGTTCCGTCAGGTCATCTGGGTTATCTCCCTGAGGAATGACCCCATACCTGGGGCTCTGTTTTTAGTAGACTGGGCCTGGAGCAGTAATAATACCCTGACAGCCTTGCTGAGGGGGATGGCCATGTTGTTGAGCCCATGAATAATTTCCGTTTCTTTCCCCAAGGCCACTTTTATCATGAGCCCACTGAGTAAGAATTGAGGTTACGGGGTGGGGGTGGGGGAGCCCTGGGTGGCTCAGTTGGTTAAGGGGCTGACTCCTGACTTCAGCTCAGGTCATGATGTCATGGTTTGTGGGTCTGAGCTGCACGTCGTCGGGCTCTGCGCTCACTTCATGCGGCCTGGTTTGGATCCTCTGTCTCTCTTTCTGACCCTCTCCCACTTGCGCGCTCTCTCTCAAAAATAAATAAACGTTAAAAAAAGAATTGGGGTGGGGCGCCTGGGTGGCTCAGTCAGTTGAGCGACCGACTTCGGCTCAGGTCATGATCTCGCAGTTGACAAGTTCAAGCCCTTCATTGGGCTCTGTGCTGACAGCTCAGAGCCTGGAGCCTGCTTCAGATTCTGTGTCTCCCTCTCTCTCTCTGCTCTTCCCATGCTCGCTCTCTCTCTCTCTCTCTCTCTCTCTCTCTCTCTCTCTCAGATTAAGAACAAATTTTAAATAATATCCATTCTGTATTTTCCTCCATCTGAATGACTTATCATCTGCTCATTTCTCCCAGTTTCTTTGTGGCATCTCCCATGGAAAGGGCAGGGTGAAGATGCTCCCCTTGAGTGGAAAGTGATACTCAGAACAAAATGAGGAAATGAACAAAGGGCTCTTGAATGAATTTAGATCCTTAGGTGGTTTTCTGTTTAGGGGGAAATGAGCTGTGTCTGCCTCTACCATGTATTGCCCTTCGCAGAGCGTTTGGAGCAGGAAGCTGAAACATACAGATGAAGCTTCTGAGGCTCCTCCTGGCCCCATTTGGACTCTCAATTCTACTCCTTTGGTCTCTATGTCTCTTCCATATGCCAATACCACACTGTTTTGACTACTGTAGCTTTGTGGTAAGTTTTGGAATCAGCAAGGGTGTGTCCTCCCATCTTGTTCCTTTTTTTCAAAATTGTTTTGGTTAATCGTGCCCGCTTGCAATTCCACATTGAATTGCAGTTTAATGTAAAGGTCGACGTTTCTATTTCTGGGGCAAAAAAAAGGAAGCCGTTGCAATTTTTATAGATATTGCCTTGAATCTTTACATCACGTTGGGTAGTGTTGCCATCTGCCAAGACCATTCAGTGGGGAAGGAATAGTCTCTTCAAAAAGTGGTGCTTGGGACAACTGGACATCCACATGTAAAAGAATGAAGTTGGACCCCTGCCAAACACCATATACAAAAACTGGCTCAAAATGGACCAAGAACCTAAATGGGATGTCTTTCCATTTATTTAGGTCTTCTTTAATTTCTTTCAGTTTTATAGTTTTCATGTATAATTCTTACCCTTTCTTGGTTAAATTTATTTCTAACTTTTTGGGGTGCCTGGGTGGCTCCGTCAGTTAAGCGACCGACTTCAGCTCAGGTCATGATCTTACCGTCTGTGAGTACGAGCCCCACGTCAGGCTCTGTGCTGACAGCTCAAAGCCTGGAGCCTGCTTTGGATTCTGTGTCTCCCTCTCTCTCTGATCCTCCCCTGTTCACTGTCTGTCTGTCTGTCTCTCTCTCTCTCTCTCTCAAAATTAAATAAACATTTAAAAAATTAAAAATTTTTATTTCTAAGTTTTTTTTTCCTTTTGATTCTATTGTAAGTGGAATTATTTTCTTAATTTCATGTCCAGATTGTTCATTGGTGGTGTATAGAAAAACAAGTGATTTATGCATGTTGATCTTGTAACCTGAAACTTTCCATAATTCATTTATTAGCTGTGGCCGTTTTTTGTGGATTCCTTGAGGCTGTCTATACATAGGATTATGCCCTCTGCAAATAGAGATAGTCTTACTTTTTCGATGCCTTTTCCCTCTTTTTCTTGCCTGACTGCTCTGGATGGAACTTCTAGTACAATGTTGAAAATCAGTGTTGAAAGTGGGCACCCTTTCTTGTTCCTGATCTTAGAGGGAAAGATTTCAGTCTTTCCCCATTGAGTATGATGTTAGCTGCGGGTTTTTCATGAATCCCGCTTATCATGTGTAGGAAGTCCCCTTATATTCTTACTTTTTTTTTAAATGTTTTTATTATGAAAGGTGGTTGGATTTTGTCAAAATTTTTGTCTATACCAATTAAGATGACTGGGTTTTTTCCCCTTTGTTTTATTGATTCACTGGTAGATTTCACATGTGGAACAGTCCTTGCATTTCTAGAACAAATCCTACTTGGTGATTCTGTGTGTAATTCTTTTAATATGCTGCTGGATTCAGTTTGCTAGTGTTGTGTTGAGGGATTTTGCCTCTCTACTCATAAGGGATATTGACTTGTAGTTTTCTGTGTAGTTTTCTACTTAGCTTTGGTATCAGGGTAATGTCAGCCTCATAGAATGAGTTAAGACCCATTCCCTCCTCTACTGTTTTTTGAGTTTGAGAAGGATCAATGTTAAGTGTTCTTTAAATGCTTGGTAGAATTCTCCAGTGAGGCTACCTGGTCATGTATTTTTCTTTGATGGGCATTTTTTTTTTATTATTATTGACTCAATCTCTTATTGTAGGTCTGTTCATCTTTTCTTACCCAAATATCCATGGGGTTTGCTCCTTTGCTTCTTTCAAGTCTTTGTTCAAGTGTCTACTTCTCAACAAGGACTTTCCTGGCCACTATCACTCAAATGAACTTCCACCCTGTCTCCCGTCTCTCTTCCATGCTCTTTTTCCCTTAGTAATTATTGCCATTTGACATTCTATTTATTTCCCTATTTATTGTCTGTCGCCTCCGCAGGACTGTCAGCTCCATGAGGCAGAAATCTCTGCCTGGATTGTTCCCCATTGCAGGCCTAGTGCTTAGCAGTAGTGGACTTTTGATTAATGTTTGTGGAATAAATGCATGAATAAATAAAAATAGCTGGAGTTTAGTGAGAGAAGAGTTCCTAGATGAGGTAGAAGTAGACCACAGTAATGAATATGGATTTTAGCTTGCAGTGCAATGGAAGGCATAGGAGGGTATCAAGAAAGGCAGTAAGAGTATCTTATTTATGTTTTAAGATCAATCTGGAAAAATGCATTTGAGGGAGACTGTGGTGAAATCAGAAACCAGTAACTTTATTGTCAGTAGCTCTCAGGAGAGAGATGATAATGGTTTGAACTAGTATTTCGGTAGTGGAAATGGAGAAAAGTTGATGAATTCAAGAAATACTTTGAATATTACTGAGACAGAGTGGATTAGATATGGAGGGGGGGAAGGCAGGTGACAATGATCACCATTAGAGTAAAGCCATCTTAGATCTTCTAGACAAGACCAGCCACCAGCTGAATATCACCAACTTGCCAGTGATGGTATCACAAAAAACAGAATTGGTCAGGTGAGCCCTGTCCAAATTTCTGACCCAAAAATATTATAAAATATAATACAGTGATTCTTCTTTTATTTTTTTAATGTTTATTTTATTTTTGTGTGAGAGAGAGACAGAGCACGAGTGGGGGAGGAGCAGAGAGAGAGGGAGACACAGAATTCAAAGCAGGCTCCAGGCTCTGAGCTGTTCAGCACAGAGCCCGACGCAGGGCTCAAATTCACAAACCGCGAGATCATGACCTAAGCCGAAGTCAGATGCTTAACTGACTGAGCCACCCAGGTGCCCCGAATGATTCTTGTTTTAAACCAGAATAATTTCTGGTAGTTTATTACCCAGATCAAACAACACTCTCACTAAGAACAATTAGAAAACCTGATAAATTATAAAATCATATTTTTTGTACTACTAGTTTTGATTTATTTTTTCATAATAGTTTATTGTCAAATTGGTTTCCATATAATACCCAGTGCTTCTCCCCACAAGTGTCCCCCTCCATGACCATCATCCCCTTCCCCCCCTCCCCCTTCAGGCCTTGGTTCGTTTTCAGCGTTCAATAGTCTCTCATGACGTGTGTATTTTTAAAGGCATGGAGCTACAGAAGCAATAAGGACCGAAGGAGCTAAAATTTCAGAGAGGAGAGTACTATAAACTGAATATTTGTGTCCCCACCGATTTCATATGTTGAAACCCAATTCCCAATGTGATGATATTTGGAGGTAAGGCCTTTGGGAGGTCATCAAGTCATAAGGGTGGAACTCTCATCAACGGGATAACAGGCCTTATAAAGGAGACCCTACGGAGCTTCCTCACCCCTCCACTATGTGAAGACACAGCAAGAAGATAGCCGTCTGGGAACCAGGAAGCCGGCTCTCACCAGATACCAAATCTGCCAGCATCTTGATCTTGGATTTCCAGCCTTCAGAACTATAAGAAATAAGTGTCTGTTATTATAAATCACCTAGACAATGGCATTTTGTTGTAGCGGCCTGAATGGACTAAGACAGAAATTAGTACTGGGAAGTGCTGGTGTAACAAATATCTCAAAATATGGAAGCAGCTTTCAAACTGGGTAATGGGTCGAGGACCGAAGAGCTTTGAAGGGCATACTAAGAAAAGCCTGTGTTGCCATGAACAGACCACTAAGGACAATTCTGTTAAGATCTCAGAAAGAAAAGAGAGCTGGAAAGAAAGGCACAATCTTCTTGGAGAAGATCTAATTAATCATGAAGAGGATATTGATAGAATATGGGTAATAAAGGTCATTCTGATGTGGTCTCAGAAAGGAGGAACTAGTTACTGGACACTGGAGGAAAGGCTATCCTTGTTATAAAGCGGCAAAGAACTTGGCTGAACTGCGTCTGTGTCCTAGTGTTTTGTGGGAGACAATTTATAAACAATGAAATTGGATACTTAGCTGAAGAAATGTCTAAGCAAAGTGTTGAAGGTGCAGCTTGGCCCCTCCTGATTGCTTATAGTAAAATTTTTGAGAAGACAGAAGTTACTTAAAGACAGAATTGTTGAGCACAAGGGAAGCATAACTTAAAGATTTGGAAAATCTTCAGTCTATCCATATTACAAAAAAATGACAATACTTAGTATTGATTAGCTATCTTAACAGAAGCCAGGCACTATTCTTCAAGACAATGGAAGAATGACCTCAAAGGTGATTCAGAAATCATCAGGGCTGACACTCCCATCACAAGCCCAGAGTGCATGGAGGATGGGGGTGGGGGGTGCGGAGGCATGTCTGCCTCCACCTAGATTTTAAAAGACAAGGTTACCCAGCACGGCCTCAGGCATGCTACCCCAGCCCAGGAGAGCTTCAGCGCCCCAGCAGAGAGAAGCTGCAAGACCATCCCACCAATCCCTACGGTGACATTGCCGCCCAAGTAGGCCTGGAAGACAGAGCATCAAGCCAAAGTAGATTATTCTTTTTTTTAATATTACCTTTTTAAATATAACTATTGTCAAGTTAGCTAACATACAGTGTACACAGTGTGCTCTTGGCTTCAGGACCAGATTCCCATAATTCAACGCTTCCATACAACAGCCAGTGCTCATCCCAACAAGTGCCCTCCTCAATGCCCATCACCCATTTCCCCCTTCCCCTGCACTCCCCCATCAACCCTCAGTTTGTTCTCTGTATTTAAGAGTCTCTTATGGTTTTCCTCCCTCTCTGTTTGAAACTATTCCCCTTCCCTTCCCCTATGATCTTCGGTTAAGTTACTCAAATTCCACGTATGAGTGAAAATATATGATATTTGTCTTTCTCTGACTGACTTATTTCTCTTAGCATAATACCCTCCAGTTCCATCCACATTGTTGCAAATGGCAAGATTTCATGCTTTCGAAGAAGATTATTCTTGAGCCTTAAGGTCTACTGGAACTTGCACTATTAGGTTTCAGACTTACTTGGGACCTGTCACTTTTTTCTTCTTTCCTATTTCTTCCATTTGGAATGAGAATGACTATCCTATGCCTATCCCACCATTGTATTTTGGACACACACAACATGTATGTTTTCACACGTTCACAGATGGAGAGGAATTTGCCTCAGGATGAATCATATCCTGAGTCCTACCTACATCTGATTTAGATGATATCTAGATGAGACTTGGCCTTAGACTTTAGAGTTCATGCTGTAACTGCTTGAGACTTTTGAGGCTAGTGCAATAGAATGAATGCATTTTGCATGCAAGAAGGACATGGATTTTGAGGAGTCAGGGTGGAACGTTATGGTCTGAATGTTTGTGAAGGTGGAGCCCTCACGAATGGGATTAAGTGCCCTCATGAAAAGGACCCCAAAGAGCACCCTTGCTCCTGCTGCCCTGTGATGACACAATGAGATGGTGATCTATGAACCAGAAAGTGGGAACTCACCAAACACTGAATCTGCCATCATCTTGATCTTGGACTTCCAACCTCCAGAACTGTGAGAAATAAATGTCTGTTGTTTACAAGCCACCCAGTCTGTGGTATTTTTGTTATAGCCACATGAGCATACTAAGACAGGGTGAAACTTTTAGACATGAGCTGAAGAACTGCAGTTGTTTTTTGCTTAAAGGAATATGCTGGGTCTAGTTGAAGGATAGCTGCTGAGAATCTGAACTTAACCCTTACAGAAAGCTACTGCTGAGGTTCAGAAAAAAAACAACCAACCAAACAAACAGCAGAGCTTTTAACAGCTATGTGGGTCTATAGTGACAAAATTAGAGACTTTGGGGTCCTCAAACCAACAGCTGCTCTCCCCGAAGACATGTACATAGTTCTGAAGCTGCACAGGGTCAGAGGCTAGAGACTTAAGCTGAGCAGTGGTGGGAATTTTCTGTAATCTCGCTGTGCTTATAAAACAAAGACCTGCTAAAGGAGAAACTCTGAAGCGCAACAAACAAACGTGAAAACCCTGGAGGGAGTGATACATTTACACTGATCATCTGCAACTACTTTTTCCCTGGGAATAATTTCAGATCTCAATTCAGATAGCGGCTGAGGGTTGCTGCTGGGGTAACTGCTGCTGTGGGGGATAGAGAAAGCAGTAGAACTTTAAGTGCCCAAGTGGAATGAAAGTGACAAAATTGGAAACTTGGGGGATATATTAGTTTGTTAAGGCTGCCATTACAAAGTACATTAGTGACCTAAAACAACAAAAATGGATTCCCTCACATTTCAGAAGGCCAGAAGTCCAAAATCAAGATGTTGGTAGATTATACTCTATGAAAGCTCTAGCAAACAATCTGTTCCATGCCTCTCACCTAGTTTCAGGTGGTTGCCAGCAATCCTTGACATTCCTCGGCTTATAGATGCATCGCTTCAATCTTTTCCTCCATCGTCATGTGGCATTCTTCTTTCTGTGTCAGTATCTATGTCTCTTCTCTTCTAAGGACATCAGTTATATTGGATTTAGTACCAACAGCTACTCCAGTATGAGCTTATCTTTACTTGATTACGTCTGCAAAGACTCTGTTTCCAAATAAGGTCATATTCACAGGTACCAGGGATTAGGACTCAAACATATTTTGAGGTCACAACTCAGTTCAAAACAGGCGACCTCAAATACTCAATTGGCCCTCAGCTCAAGACATACTTACAAAAGCAATCCCTATCAAAATAACACCAGCATTCTTCACAGAGCTAGAACAAACAATCCTAAAATTTGTATGGAACCAGAAAACACCAGAATACCCAAAGCAATCCTGAAAAAAAAAAAAAATCCAGGGGCATCACAATTCCAGACTTCAAGCTGTTTTACAAAGCTGTAACCATCAAGACAGTATGGTACCGGCATAAGAACAGACACATAGGTCAGTGGAACAGAATAGAGAACTCAGGAATGGACCCACAAACATATGGCCAACTAATCTTTGACAAAGCAGGAAAGAATATCCAATGGAATAAAGACAGTCTCTTTAGCAAGTGGTGCTGGGAAAACTGGACAGCGACATGGCGAAGAATGAACCTGGACCACTTTCTTACACCATACACAAATTAAACTAAAATGAATGAAAGACCTCGTTAGACAGGAAGCCATCAAAATCCTAGAGGAGAAAACAGGCAACAACCTCTTTGACTTTGGCCACAGCAACTTCTTACTTGACATGTCTCCAGAGGCAAAGGAAACAAAAGCAAAAATGAACTGTTGAGACCTCATTAAGATTAAAAGCTTCTGCATAGTGAAGGAAACAAGCAGCAAAACTATAAAAGCCAACTGACAGAATGGGAGAAGATATTTGCAAATGACATATCAGATAAAGGGTTAATATCCAAAATCTATAAAGAACGTATCAAACTCGACACCTAAAAGACAAATAATCCAATGAAGAAATGGAGAAAAGACATGAATAGACACTTTTCCAAAGAAGACATCCAGATGGCTAACAGACACATGAAAAAATGTTCAACATCGCTCATCATAGGGAAACATGAATGAAAGCCACAATGAGATACCACCCCACACCCGTCAGAATGGCTAACATGAACAACTCAGGCAACAACAGATGTTGGCAAGGATGCGGAGAATGAGGAACCCTTTTGCGCTGCTAGCGGGAATGCAAACTGGTGCAGCCACTCTGGAAAACAGTATGGAGGTTAATCAAAAAATTAAAAATAGAACTATCTTATGACTCAGCAACTGCACTACTAGGTATTTATCCAGAGGATACATGAGTGCTGCTTCAAAGCGGCACATACACCCTAATGTTTATAGCAGCACTATCAACAATAGCCAAAGAATGGAAAGAGCCCAAATGGTCCACTGACTGATGAATGGATAAAGAAGAGGTGACATATATATAGGGATATTTCTCAGCGATCAAAAAGAATGAAATCTTGCCACTTACAACAATGTGGATGGAACTAGAGTGCGTTATGCTAAGCAAAATAAGTCAGCCAGAGAAAGACAAATAGATAATTTCACTCCTATGTGGAATTTAAGATACAAAATAAGTGAACATAAGGAAAGGGCAGCAAAAATAGTATGAAAACAGAGAGGGAGACAAACCATAAGAGACTCTTAAATATAAAGAACAAACAGAGGGTTGCTGTGGGGTGTTGGGTGGAGGGAAGGGCTAAAGGGGTGAGGGGCATCGAGGAGGACACTTGTTGGAATGAGCACTGGGTGCTTTATGTAAAAGATGAATCACTAAATTCTATTCCTGAAATTAAAAAAAAAACATTATGTTGTATACCTTAAACTTATACAGTGTCATATGTCAACTATATCTCAATAAAACTGAGAAAAAGACATACTTACTACATATCAATAGAACGGAGGAGAGAAACCACATGACGATCTCAACAAACACAGTAAAAGCATTTAACAAAATCCAACACCCTTCGTGATAAAAAAAATACTCATGAAGATAAAAATCGGGGCACCTGGCTGGCTCAGTTCATGGAGCATGCAACTCTTGATCTCAGGGTTATGAGTTCATGCCCCATGCTGGGTGTAGAGATTACTTGAAAACAAAACATGTTTAAAAATACAGAGAAGTTCTTCAACCTGATAAAGTGCGTGCTTGAGAAACTACAGCTAACATCATACTTAATAATTAAAGACTGAAGGCTTTTTCCTTAATATCAGGAACAAACCAAGGATGTCACTTCTTGTTTTCAAGAATTCCAACATTGTACTGGAGTTTCTAGCCAGTGCAATCAGGCTAGGAAGAAAAAAAAAAAAAAAAAAAACAACCACCAAGGTTAGCCATAATGGAAAGGAAGACCTAAAATTATCTCTATTTGCAGAGGACATCATTCAGCATGTGGAAAAATTCCACAGGAAATTCTAAAAAACGATTAGAACTAATAAATGAGTTCAGCAAGGTACTAAGATGCAAGATCAGTATATAACAGTTATTTGTATTTCTATACACTTGCAATGAACAATCTGAAAATTATGTGGGAAATCTATTCCTTCCACATAGCATCAAAACCAATAAAATATTTATAAGCAAATTTGACAAGGGAAATGTGAAACTTACACTGAAAACTACAAAATTTTGTTGAAAGGAATTAAATAAGACCCAATGCATTGAAACAATATCCCATGCCCATGAAGTGGAAGACATAATACTATATTAACATGGCAATACTCCCAAATAAATACAGGGTTCGATGCAATTTTTATCAAATTGCCAGCTTCATTCTTTGCAGAAATAGACAACTGATGCAAAAGTTCGTATGGTAATTAGAGACCAAGAATATCCAAAACAGTCTTGAAAAAGAACAAAGTCGAAGGACTAGCTACAGTAATCAAGACTATATGGTACTGGCATAAGGACAGACATAAAGATCACTTGGAATAGCACTGATAACCCAGAAATAAACCCTCGCACCTATGGTCAATTTATTTTCAACAAGGATGCCAAGACAACTCAATGATGAAAGAACTGTCTTTTCAACACATAGTGCTGGGATAACAGAATATCCACATACAGAAGAATGAATGCGAACCCCTACCTCACACCGTACTTAAAAATTGAATCCTAATTGAGTATGGAGCTAAATTTGAGGGGTAAAATTAGGAAACTCTTAGAATAAAACAAAAGTGTAAACCCATGATCTTGGATTGGATGATGGCTTGCTTCTTAGATATGACAACAAAACTACAAGCAAGAAAAGAAAAATAGATGAACTAGACGTCATTAAAATTAAAACTTTTGTGCCGCAAGGAACATCATAGAGAAAATGGAAATACAACCTACAGAATGGTGGATCAGTTTGCAAATCATATGTCGAGTAGGGGTCTACTATCCAGAATATATAAAGAGCTATTACAACTCAATATTTAAAAAGAGGGGGGCCTGGCTGGCTCATTTGGAAGAGCATGAGACTCTTCATCTTGGGGTCATAAGTTCAAGTTCCACATGGGAACTTGAGATTATTTAAACAAAAATTTTAAAAGCTTTTAAAAAAGAAAAAGAAAAAAAGAAAATGACCTAATTTTAAAAAATATTTTATTGTCAAATTGATTTCCATACAACACCCAGTGCTCTTCCCCACAAGTGCCCTCCTCCATCACCACCACCGCTTTTCCCCCCACCCCCCTTTCCCTTCAACCCTCAGTTCATTTTCAGCATTCAATAGTCTCTCAAGTTTTGCATCCCTCTCTCTCCCCAACTCTGTTTCCCTCTTCCCCTCCCCCTGGTCCTCCATTAGGTTTCTCCTGTTTTCCTGTTAGACCTATGAGTGCAAACATATGGTTTCTGTCCTTCTCTGCCTGGCTTATTTCGCTTAGCATG
>PJEM01020367.1:0-13865 GCA_004023845.1 Helogale parvula
AAAAAAAAAAAAAAAGAACGAGGAGGTTCTTTATAGCCTTAGAATACTTCTCAAGATACGCTTTTTAAAAAATTATATATAGGGGCGCCTGGGTGGCTCAGTTGATTAAGTGTCCGGCTTCGGACATGACCTCACTTTCAGGGGTTCGAGCCCCGTGTCAGGCTCTGTGCTGACAGCTAGCTCAGAGCCTGGAGCCTGTCTTCAGATTCTGTATCTCCCACTCTCTCTGATCCTCCCCTGCTCATGCTATATCTCTCTCAAAAAATAAATAAAACATTAAAAAAAGTTATATATATATGTATTTTCCCCCCCAAAAGAGAGAGCCAGCACGAGGAGGCTTGAGCAGGAGAGAGGAACAGAGGGGGAGAGAGAATCTCAAGCAGGTTCCACGTGTGAAGCCTGATGTGGGGCTCAATCCCACGACCGCAGGATCTGGACCTGAGCTGAAATCAAGAGTCAGACACTCAACTGACTGAGCCCTCCAAGTGCCCCTAGATACACTTTTAAATAAAGAAAAGCAAAGTACAAAACTGTGTAGTTAGCTACCATCTCTGTTAGAAGACATTACAAAAAAAAATTTTTTTCCCTAAATGTTTATTTTTGAGGGAGAGGCAGAAGGCAAGCAGGGGAGAGGCAGAGAGAGAGGGAGACACAGGTTCCGAAGCAGGCTCCAGGCTCCGAGCTGTCAGCACAGAGCCTGACGCAGGGCTTGGGCTCAAACTCATGGACCGACCGCTAGATCATGACCTGAGCCAAGTCACCAGTTAACTGACTGAGCCACCCAGGTGCCCTGAGGAGAATCCATTTTTATATTGCCTTGATATGCAAACAAAACACCTTAACATAAACACCTAGAAACAAGCAACAGTGGCTGGGTGCTGGGAGATGTAGGAACTGGAGGAACGTGCTCTACAATCAATCTTTTTGAATCCTCTGAATGTATTTTTTAAATCAGAAAATAAAGAATAAGTTAGCAAAGTGGACGCAGGAGGCTGCAAGGGTTTGTTGGTGAAACAGAAAGAAGAAACTTAAAAAGAAGGTTTGAAACTTAAAACCGTAGGGACATTTATGTATGCTTAAAAAAGAGGGCGGGGGGGGGCGCCTGGGTGGCTCAGTGTGCTGAGTGTCCAAGTCCAGGCTCAGGCTCAGGTCATGACCTCATGATCTTATGGTTCGTGGGATCAGGCCCCGCACTGCGCTCTGCGCTGAAGGTGCAGGCCCTGCTTGGGATTCTCTTTCTCTCCCCCTCCGCCCCTTCATTGCTTATGCTCTCTCAAAATTAATAAATTAATTAAAAAAAAAAGGGTGGGAACAACGGCACAGAAGCCACAGACAAAGGCGGGGATGGGCCAGGGGTCAGAGAAGGATAAACTGAGAGGCACAGGGGAAACTCTTCCCGAACACAGCGTCCATCAGGGAGCAACACCCAACAGCTGAGGGCCCTGGACGGGCTGGGAGGCCCTTGCAGAGACGGCCATGGCCACAGTGAAGGACCGGATCCCACGGCACGTGCTCAGGCTCTGAGGACAAACCACCTCATGCAGCCGTGCTCTCACCTGGACTAGGGCCTTCTAAGATTTCCTTTATCACCATCCATGGCTCTTCCAACATGGGAATCACGGTTGGTCGGTACACTGTCAGTCCTGTTCGGGAGAAGAGGAGGAGTTTTATCCTGGAGATAAACAGCTGTTCGAATTTATTACCTGACTTCTACTTACTTCTACGGGAAGACAACAGCTCATGGACAAGCTGTAGCGGGAGCAGTAGGTCACTGCCCCTTTCAGAGCTAGGATGGAAATTCCTGCCATCCAAGAGGGTACGTGCACAGAGATCAGGGTGGGACGAGGTCTCAGGAAAGGAGCAGTGCTGAGTGGAGGCCCAGGGAGGCTGGACATCACGGTTTTCAATGATCTTTCACTTAGGAACTTTTTACTTGGGAAGAGGGAAAACATTTCTGTGCCTGAATGGGATGAGCACGCTCACCTCTCGGCCCCCTCGTAGCCAAGTACTTTAGAGGCCACCCCGTTTTATCAAGGAGGGCGGAAGCCTCTGTGGTGGGCACGCCGGCGTGGGCGGCGCTTACCCAGAGAAACCATATTCCAGTAGTTCTGCAGCGTCACAGTCTTGTACAATTCCTTCTGCACGGGACGCATCATCTCCCAGTCCTCCTGCGTGATGTCCACAGCCACGTCTTTGAAGGTCATGGATTCCTAAAACATCCAATAGAACTGGTTCCAGAACTGGTAGGAGGAGGCCAGGGAAAACGCCAGGCACGTGTGTGCCGAGGCCAACCGCAGGATCCTGCGCTTCAGGAAGACCCTCCAGGTCATCCAGCCAAGCCCTCCCCCGCACCTGCACGGTCCCTCGGGGAAGTCTGAAACTACAGCAGGAGTCATCAGTCACGTTTCCAGCCAGCACAGAAGCAGGCGCCGGTGGCTCCTTCTTAGAGAAGAACGGGCTTTACGAAGACACCACACTTGACTGGTTGTGCTTTTCAAGCTCTGACTCAAGAATTCAGTGTGTTACGGGGGCGCCTGGGGGCTCGGTTAGTTGAGCGTCTGACTCTTGATTTCCAGTCAGGTCATGATCTCACAGTTGTGAGATCGAGCCTGTGGGCCTCCGCGCTGGGCGCTGAGCCTGCTAAGGATCTCTCTCCCTCTTCTTCTGCCCTGCCCTCGCTCACACGAGTGTGCATGCTCTCTCTCTCTCAAAAAAAAGGATTCTCTCTTAAAAAAAAAAAAAAAAAAAGAATTCCATGTGCTAGAATTTGAAATTTTAAGCTATATTTGCGTGCTCTACAGTGAAATGCAGAGCCCTTACTTCCTTTTTAAAATAAAATTGGGGCTGCGCCTGCCTGGCTCAGTAGGTAGAGCCTATGACTCATCTCAGAGTTGCAAGTTTGAGCCCCACACGGGGTGTAGAGATTACCTGAAAACAAAATCTTCAGGGGCACCTGGGTGGCTCTGTCTATTAAATGTCCGACTCTTGATTTTGGCTCAGGTCATGGTCTCCCGATTGGTGAGCTGGAGCCCCATATCAGGCTCTGCGCTGACAGCTTGGAGCCTGCTTTGGATTCTCTCTCTGCCCTACCCCCTGGTGTCTCTCTCTCAAAATAAATAAACATTAAAAAAAAATCTTTAAAATTGGGACCAAAACCCACACTGTTGAGCTGTTATACTAGTGGGTACATTTCTCAATCTGGTAAGGTTCGTATTTCTCTTTGCTCTTTTTCTTCCTTTTGTTAAACAAAACTGATTACTCTTCTATGTCTTTCAAATGAACTTTATGTTTCCCAAAAATATTATATGGGGTTTTCAAATTACATTTTCAATTTATAATTTAGGGAGAACAGACTATTTAAAGCTTCTTTTACGTCTTATAGAATGATAGTCGACACGGATGTACTATAAAATTTATACTGTGTTCAGTACTAGATACCTTAAATTTTGGGGGTGGGGAAAACTGTGCATGGAATCTTTTTTTATATTTATTTTGAGAGAGCGAGACAGAGCAAGAGAGCTAGAGTAGGGGAGGGGCAGAGAGAGGGAGACCAAGAATCCTGAGCAGCTCCTCGTTAAGCAGCATACAGCCCAGAGCTCGAACCCATGAAACATGAGATCATGACCTGAGCTGTAACCAAGAGTCAACACTTAACCAACTGAGCCACCCAGGTGCCCCTGTGGATGGAATCTTTTATTTCATCTTATCATCTGCTGATTTTACATACATGTACGAAAGTGAATTTTTTTTTTTTAGTGTTTATTTTTGAGAGAGAGAGACAGACAGACAGAAAGAGAGACAGAGCACGAATAGGGAGGAGCAGAGAGAGAGGGAGGCACAGAATCCAGAAGGAGGCTCCAGGCTCTGAGCTGTCAGCACAGAGCCCGACTTGGGGCTCAAACTCACAAACCGTGAGATCATGACCTGAGCCGAAGTCAGACGCTTAACCCACTGAGCCACCCGAGTGCCCCAGCTGATTTTTTTTTTTTTAGAGTAAGCTCTAGGTCTAACATGGGGCTCAGACTCACGACCCTGAGATCAAGAGTTGTATGCTGTTATCAACTGAGCCAGCTACCCCTTAAAGTGGCTTTCATATGCCATGTTCTGTAGTAATTACCTTACTCAAATTTTGTTTCCCAGTCTTCTCCTTGATTTTCTTAGGGTTTCCAGGTAAACAATCATTTAATCTATGAATAATAATTTTACTCTGGCTACTGGTGTCAGGTGTGCATTTTTATGCTAAAACTTTCTCTTAAGATGGCCTGATAGAACACAGACTCATGATAAAGAGTAACACCACAAAACGCATGGCTTTTAATTACTTGCTAATGCGAAAAATAATATTAGCAACTATCGCTCCTTGATGGCTTCCTGTAATCCAGGCTAACCGCAAGTCACACAGTGTTTAATCCTCACAGTCTAACAGGTAAATTCTATTTGTCAGAGTTTAATAATTCAGGCCGAGTGTGGTCAAGTATCTCGCCCCAAATCATAGTTTCAGAACCGGGGACTAAATCTGATGGTCTGGCTGCGGAGGTCAATGCCGTCACCTCTATGCACTGTTGCTGCCGGACAGTCACAGAGTGAGAAGGGCCTATCAGGCGAAGGTCGCGGGAGCCTATTTCCTGTACAGGGCAGTCACTTACTTTAACAGACCCAAGTGGATCTAAAGAGAGAAACTCATGCTTCCTAGATGGGCTTTTGGGGTGCAAAAAAGTCACAGGGCTGGGACAGAAAACGCCCTCACACACACACCTCTAACAAGCCATTTTAAAATCACAGAAGAAACCAACACTTACTTTGGTCACCAAGTCATTTAACCATCCTGACTGGAAAGCAGGTCTCCCCTTGGGGTCTTCCTCAGGGGTCTCCTGGGGAAGGCCAGGATTCTGAGGAGCAGCTATGGAAGAAGGGAGACCATGGTGGAGATTAGTCCTGTTCCAACAGCCTAGGAAATTCTTCACCGGACAGACGCCCACACTTCCCTACACTGAGAAACGAGAAGGAAACCAAAACCAGCACCCATACTTCAGAGCAGCGGAGGGAAGGGCCGATCGATCCAGGCTTCAAAAGCAAGTCTGTTCTGGGACTGCTGAGGACATGTACCAAATTCACAACTTCCTACTGAAGCTTCACGTGACGTAAATTTTGTGTTGTCTCTTAACAAGGAGAGGTTTTCTGAACCCCTTTCTACCTTTTTGCAAGCATGTTATTATAAAATCTGATTCACAAAGCAAAGGATTTCTTTTCATAATGGTTCAAACGTCTGCAGGTAAAATTCCTCAAGGCTCACACAGGGGTAGTTTGGTTGTGCCTGGTCACTGTTTTAAGACACTGGGTAGTGTGTGAGTGTGTGAGTGTGTGAGTGTGTGAGTGTGTGTGTGTGTGTGTGTGTGAGTGTGTGTGTGTGTGGGGTCTCCAGCAGTCTGGAAGGGGCAGACCATGCAGGATGAGGCTCACGTCAGAGCGCTGTTCTCACTCACTGAGCTCTGCTCTCCCCGGTTTCTTTAAAGGGCTGCTCTGTGACAATGCTGGGTGTCGTCCCTAACCACCCAGGGCTCCTCCCCCTCTGCCCTTCAATCCTCACCTTCCTCTTCTAGAATCTGAGTCAAACCCTCCACCAGAGTCACCGCCTCCTCGCTGCTCTCTGGGTACTGGGACTTCACCCACGTCCTGACCTCCCCGGGCAGGATGGTCAGGAACTGCTCCAGCACCAGCAGCTCCAGGATTTGTTCCTTTGAGCGAACCTCAGGTCTCAGCCACTGAAGGCAGAGCTCTCGGAGGCGATTCAATGCCTTTCGAGGACCGGCTAGGTCTGGATATGGGAAATTCCTAAAATTCTGTCGACAGGTCTCCATGTCACGCAAGAGTCTCAGAGCGTGGGTTCCCTTCTCCACATTGTGGAGTCCACTCTGAGCCCTGTCTGGCTTCCACATGAGAAGGGTTTGGGAGCGTGCAGAACTGGTCATCCTCTTGCACGGGGAGAACATGGCTACAGACGGAAGAGGCAATCTGGCAGAATCCTCTATTTCTCCAGTAGTGAGCCAACTGCTTGAAGTCTCATGATTCTACCAAGGGCTGCTGCAGCCAGGGGCAGAACAAGGTCAAGGTGGTCAGCGGCCTTAGTTACAAATTCGGAGCTCAGAACTTGCAGGGATGGTTAAGAGACCCTGAAACACAAGAAAAGACCGCGAAGTCAAGAACTCCTGGTGCTCTCTGCTATGCACATATAGCAGCAGAGCCTACTCGGTGTGCGCAGATAAACACACACAGACTTTACCTTGGTCTTCCTCTCCTACATCCTTAGAATTTAGCATACATGCAATCTGCTGGGGACAGGGGCTGGAACTGCCATCAAAAGGTGGTAATAGAGGGGCGCCTCGGTGGCTCAGTTGGTTAAGCAACTGACTTCGGCTCAGGTCATCATCTCGCGGTTAGTGAGTCAGCCCTGCATCGGGCTCTGTGCTGATAGCTCGGAGCCTGGAGCCTGGTTCATATTCTGTCTGTCTGTCTGTCTGTCTCTCTCTCTCTCTCTCTGCCCCTCCCATGCTCATGCTCTGTCTCTCAAAAGTAAACAAACATTTTAAAAAAGAATTAAAAGAAAAAAAGGTGGTAATAGAAGCAAAGAGCTGAATCATGAGCCAAACAATAGATCAAAGAAACTTCTAACTTGTTGAAACACAAATGAAATTACAGAGGGGGAAAGAAAGCTTCAGTATTTTTCTGATGTCACTTCAGAAGCCATAAAGGAAGGGAACTATCTCTCAAGAACTACACAGTACATCTTTTAGGTACTCAGAAGAATCGGGAGAATGTCTTCTTAATGAAGTGCTTAAGGTTCCCAAGGAAACTGTCAAGGAAAAAAGGGCGAGCCATTTACCTGCTTTGCATATAAATGCCAGACTATTCTAGCTTTTTGCTATCAGAAGGCTGGGAGGCCAGCCGTAGCACTGGAAAAATAAAAAAAAATAAAAAAAAGAAGAGACTGGTGTCATTAAAAAAAAATTTTTTTTTTTACGTTTTATTTATTTTTTTGAGAGAGAGAGGCAGCACAAGCAGGGGAGGGTCAGAGAGAGAGGGAGACACAGAAGCTGAAGACAGGCTCCAGGCTCTGAGCTAGCTGTCAGCACAGAGCTCGAGGCGGGGCTCGAACCCGCAAACTGTGAGATCATGACCTGAGCCGAAGCCGGAGGCTCCACCGACTGAGCCACCCAGGGGCCCCGAGACTGGTGTCATTTGAAGCCCTTTTATTCTACAGGATACAATTCCTTACGAATAAATACGAAGCCAGGATTCCCGAAGAAAACCTCAGCACAGGCCTGACCTGGAGCACCTGTCCGCGGGCCCCAGCCCTGAGCCCTCCTCAAAGCTCAGTCGTGGAACCGAAGCCAACAGTTCACCAGGCCCCGCAGGGGAGACGCGCCGGCCTCGCCCGTCGCCTCCCCTACCCGGTCCGGTGTCCCTAACTCCTCTTCGGTCGGGGGGGGGGGCGTCGCGGACAGCGGGGGGAGTGGGGACCCGGCGACGCGCTGAGCTGGGACCGGGCCCCCCACAGCAGCCTCCGCCCCGTGTCCGCCTTCTCCTCGGCCCCCGCGCGTGGACCGGCTGGGGCTGCGGTCTGACCGCGCGGACACTCGCGCCCGGCGCCCTCGACATCGTTACCTGTCGCGGGGACCCGGCGGACGCGCAGCCCGAGCGGCCCGAGAGGCCCGGGGCAACAATGGCGGCGGGGGCGCGGGCGCCTGCGTGGCGAGCTCGGTCCCGCGCTGCAGAGGGGCCTCCGGCTCCGCCACTGCCCTAACCCGGAAAGCACGACGTGTCTCGGCCGGGAGCCGCACCTTCCAGCCCGCTCCTGAGGAGCCCGGCCCGGAACGCGCCGCGCCTCGGCTCCACCGGGACCTCGCCTCAGCGCCACTGCGCATGTGCGCACGGAGAACGCTGCGCGCCCGCTGAGCCAATCGGAAGCCGCGTCCCGGCCCTCCCTCCCTCCGAAGCCTCATTCCTTGGACCTGTCTCCATGGTAACCTCCTCCACCCATCACTGCAACTTGCTCCTTTAGGCTGCAAGGTTCTGAAGGGAACTTTAAAGTTTCCGTGGCCAGAAGCAGGTCTGGTATGTGACCGGAAGGTCGGGGAGCTACTAGCATCTGAGGAAAGGGGATGCGGACGGGGGTGGTTAAAGATCTGCGCTAATTAACCAGAGAAAACCTAGTGCCAGGGTTCTTAGAAGGATGGACAGAAAGGTAGAACAACCCAAAGCGCGTTTTCGGGCTTTACTCTGCATACACATTCCCTGTTAAAGGTTCTGAGTCCCCCCTAAGGAATCTGGTCTTGAGACTCAGGAAAAAGGGATAACAGTGTGTTGTTTGTAGAGACACAACAAACCAACATAAAATTCTTGAAAATAAAAGGATAGAAAAAACATTCCAGGTGTTCCTGTTATCTACTGCTGGGTTGGCAAACGATCCAAAACTTCATGGTTTTAAAGAACAACCATTTTATTAGGCTCCATGGTCAGGAATTTGGAAGGGGAACAGCGACACGGCTTTTCACTGCTCCACTGTGTCTGGAGGCTCAGTGGAGAGGATTTGATGGCAGGGAGGGTCCATTTCTAAGATGGCCTCTTCACTCACATGTATTATGGGTGGGCTGAGATGGATTAAGGATGAGCTCAGCTCGGATTTGAGCAGAGTGGCCTTTTCCATGTGAAGGACTCTTACATGGCATCTCTGGGCTTCAAGAGCAAATGTTCTAACGAAGAATCGTCATGGCTGATGATGCCATAGCTTTGGAAGTCACGAAGCATCACTTCTGTCATACGATTGGTCAAAGCAGCCACAAGTCTGTGCAGAATCTAGTAGAGTCAGATGTAGACTCCATCTCTTGATGGGAGGAGTGTCATACAGTCTTGATATTACCACAATTGGCACATTTCAACAAAAAGAAACTGTGATGGCCTTTGATGTGCCCATTTAGCTAGGCCACAGTCTCCAGCTATTCAGTGAAACAAGAATTTAGGTGTTGCTGTAAAAGTATTTGGTAGATGTGGTTAAAGTCCACAAATTCCGTTGAATTAAGTAGGCGACATTGTCCTAGATAACTTGGGTGGGTCTGATTCAATGATCTGAAAGGCCTTAAAAGCAGAATTGAGGCTTCTCTGATGAAAAAGAAACTCTGAGGACAAAGCTGCTAGCTTGCCCTTCCTACGGATCACTGTATGAATTTGTAAAAATGTTTATTTCATTATTTTGAGAGAGAAAAAAGACACCGTTTGTGCAAACACTTTATGGAGAAAATTAGTCAACAATTTTGAAAAACACTAAAGTGGGGCGCTTGGGTGGCTCAGTCGGTTGAGTATCTGACTTCGGCTCAGGTCAAGATCTCACTGCTTGTGGGTTCGAGCCCGGTGTCGGGCTGTGTGCTGACAGCTCAGAGCCTGGAGCCTGCTTCGGATTCTGGCTCCCCCTCCCATGCTCATGCGTGCTCTCTCTGTTTCTCAATAATAAAATTTAAAAATAATAATAAAAGGAAAAACCACTAATGATCATCTAAATAACAGAGAGCAAAGAATAAAAATAAAAAATAAATAATGGAGAGCATGTCCTGTATGGTAAAATTTTAAGGAGCCTTTTAATTAATCAGAACAACATAAATTATACTCAAAACCTTCCCACCCTCTCACAAAGGCTGTGAACATAAAGTTTTAGAGTAGTGCTGCCGGGGTCAGGTTCTTCTGGCCAACGACTGAAACGAAGCTGGACCACAAAATCAAAGGCACAGGCTACCCGCTACCCGAGGCTCTGCTTCCCATATGCTAATAAGGGGGGGGGGGGAGAGAGAGGGCAAATGCCTCATCTTGAGTCAGAAGGGCCTCGCCCTGATTGGTTGATATTGGTAGGCCACTCCGGCAGCTCATTGGTGACTTTCGGAGCCGATCCTGCGTTTTAAGTCCGGCTTGTGTGTGAGCCCGCCTCCTGCTTCTCTCTAAGAGAAGGGCCACGTAGCAGTAACATCCAACATGAAGTGCCCCAGGTGCCTGATGTTTACCCTTTGGCGCTGGTTCCCTCGGTCTCTAACTGTCTCGGTATGACAGGGCGCTGTTTCCCTGTTTCTCCTAGTGTTTTTCTTTAGGGATTATGTGCCCGTACTTCAGCAGAGACTTCATATGAAGAGATTGGATGGAGGTCTGGTAGAAATGGATGCAGCCTTAACTCAACTCCCTGAAGGAGCACCGGGGCCCAAGGCCACCTCCCAGAGAGGAAATGAGAGACCGGGGAGGTGAGGACCCACCGGCACAAACTGTTTCCCTCTCCTGTTCTGAGACGTGAGATCGGCGCAGTAATGAGACTGACTCAATCAGCGCATTTTCTTTCATGTTGTAGGCCAAGGGCGACGATGCCGTTTATAGACGAGGAACGGGAGGCTCAGAAAGACAGTATGACTTTGCCGAGGCCTCCAGGGATCAGGTGCAGACCCGGGCCTTGAACCTTGCAGTGCTACCTCCAAGCCTAGCCCTGTTCTTTTTTTTTTTTTTTTTGGTTATTCGTATCTACAAAAATGGTGGCTCTGGAATCTTCTCAGTGGTCATCATGTCTTCGGTAGGAAAAGGAGGTAAATTAATTGCCCTCATTCAAAGAAGGGTCAGAGGAGATGCTAGAATACTTAGATAGCATTTCTTTTTACTTAGCAAATGTCTAAATATCCAGGAAAAATTCCCAGCTGTCATGATGGAAAATGGAAATATACCAACTTCGGAAGTCAACGAACCTGTGAGGCTTCTCCTGTCCCAGCCCCAGTCACGCCCCTCTCCCACGGACCCCTAGGCTCCGCCTCCTGCTCTCCACTGCAGGGGAGCCCCGTTTTTCATAGCTCCCATTTCTCTGTTCCTCAATGGAAACAAACAAAACTAGGTTTTAATATATTGGGTTATCAGCATCCACCTGGGTGCCGTGGGGAGATTTCGACTCGGCTGGCTCTGGTGGCAGCATTAATGCTCTGCCTAATGGTCACCAATGGTTTTGTTTGTTTTCTATTTTGACATCAACCCTGCAACAGAGGTGGAAGGATCCCCATTTTATAGAGGAGGCCCAGAGGGGTTGAGGACTTCCCCACCGCCACACAGCAGCAGTGGCAAGGCCAGCATCCAGGCTGGGGTGTCTGGAGCCGTGGTCCCTTTCCAGCTGTGCACTGCCACGGGAGGGCGCCTGTTCCGGGATAACCGGGACTCAGGGACTAAGACTCAGCCTGAAACAGGAAAAGGAGAAGAATTAAGATCTCTTTTGCGCTCTGAGCACCCGTCTGTGCAGTGACCCTAGCAGTCGTGGCATTGAAATTTGTTTTTCGAGAAAAGGCTCTATTATGCTGCTTCATAAAAACTTAAGTTCTAAAGTGAGCTCAAATAGCGACACTTCCTTTGCAGAAAATCCCGCTAAGTGCCTACAACCGTGGAGAACGACCTGTTTGTTGGAGCTCAGCAAGTGTTCCCATGACCCAGGCTCAGTCCAGGGCACCCAGGGGACTGAACCGCCTGCACCTTGTAAAATTCTTTCTCTTTCTTTCATCTCGGTTTTGGTTTGGGAGTGATAATTTGACTTTTCTTTTGTAAAACTGCGTCTTATGTCAGAAGGTCCATGAACTTGCCTGCAATGAGTGATCAGCAAATCTGGTGAGAATTTTAAAAAACCAGCTTCACTAATAATGCACTTCATAATTCCCAGGTGATGAACTGCAGGTACTTAAAAACCTACAATTTCAGTATCAACCGACAGACATGCCCGTGGGGCCATCAGCACAGTCATGATGTCCATATATATAAACCCTCGAATATTTCCTAATGACTCTTTCGTACTCTCTTTCTGTCCCCTGGCCTCCCCCTGCCCCAAGCCACCTCTCATTTGTTTTCACTCCCTCTTTTTTCTTAAATTAAAAAAAAAGTTTAATATTTATTTATTTTTGAGAGAGATGGAGAGACAGAGTGTGGGAAGGGGAGGAGAAAGAGAGGGAGACACAGAATCTGAAACAGACCCCAGGTTCTGAGGTGTCAGCACAGAGCTCAACATGGGGCTTGAACTCATGAACCACGAGATCATGACCTGAGCCAAAGTTGGATGCTCAACTGACTGAGCCACTCAGGTGCCCCTCTTTAAAAAAATTTTTTTTTAATGTTTATTTATCTTTGAGAGAGAGAGAGGGAGAGAGAAAGACAAAGCATGAGTTGGAGAGGGGCAGAGAAAGAGGGAGACATAGAATGCAAAGCAGGCTCCAGGCTCTGAGCTGTCAGCACAGAGCCCAATGCAGTTTGGGCTCAAACTCAAGGGCCGCGAGATCATGACCTGAGCGGAAGTCGGATGCTTAACCGACTTAGCCACCTAGGCGCCTCTTGCACCAACATCTCAATTTACATGTTAAGGAACTAGAAAAGGGACTACCCTAAAGTTAGAAGAAAGAAGGAAACAGTGAAGATGAAAGTGGAGGTGAATGAAATAGAGACTAGGAAAACAGTACATAAAACCCACAAAACCAAATGTTTGAACAGATCAACGCAATCAAGTAACTTTACCTGGGCAGACCAAGGAAAAAAGAGGGAAGACACAAAGTAATAAAGTTAGAGTCGAAAGTAGAAACATTGCTATCTGCTTTTTTGGGGGTCAAAATTCATTTTTATTAATAGAAAATAAAAACTTAGTACAGCTTCAGTCATTATACTTGAGGTTGCTAATAAAAATTTTTTTTAAAATAATCTCTCAATCATCCTGTTTTGACTAAGGCAATGAAGCTGTGGCTTACACAGAAGTATTCAGCACCATTTGCTCACCGGCCTTTTGGAAATTGTTTTTAAGGTTTCTGGAACTTTCCTGTCTGGAAAGTACAGGAATTACTGAGCTACACGAGGAAGCTTCTCTAGGACAACCAATGAGAAGTTAAGCAAACGTCACAGAAGAAGTCCATGCGCCTTCCCGATAACCTGGATGGTACAGTGATCCCCTCCCCTCCGGCTCGGGAGGGCCCGCCTCTAAGCACCGGGGCATGAAGAGTCAGACTGTTCTTTGCTGTTAGAATCAGCTAATAACAGCACCTCTCTAGCACGGATGCTACTGGCCCTTAACATCCTGTGATTTTAGGAAATTCTGTAAATAGTTTGGGTTTAACTCAATTTATTCAGAAATTAAGCCTGTCAAATAAGGTTCATTACTCTGCCAGAGTATCTGCTGGTTTAGTATCCTAAAAAAGAAAAAATATATAATACATGCAGGTAAATCATAGTCTTAAACTATACTTAGAATACTGCACATTCAAACCAAAACCTAGGTCAACAAAATGCCTTTAATTAAAAGCAGCAGAGGGGCGCCTGGGTGGCTCAGTCGGTTAAGCATCCGACTTCGGCTCAGGTCATGATCTCTCGGTTCTCGGGTTTGAGTCCTGCGTCGGGCTGTGTGCTGACAGCTTAGAGTCTGGAGCCTGCTTCCAAGTCTGTGTCTCCCTCTCTTTCTGTCCCTCCCTCACTCATGCTTTCTCTCTCTCTCTCCCTCTCTCTCAAAAATAAACTTAAAAAAGCAGCTGATGGGACAAAATCCAAAGTTGTGACGAGGGAGACTCACTCTCACTAAGCCATGTTGCTTAGAGAACTTACGAAAGCCCGTGCCCTTAATGCGTTGAGGATGGGTAAAGAGATACCCTCTCCTCATTATCCCAGGATTCCAATGGAGGATGGGCCAGAAATGAGCATTTCTAAATATGTCAGAAAAGTCCACAGAATCGTTAGACTTCTAAGACTTCTAAGAATGTCTGTCTTCGTGTATCTGTGAGTAGTAGCACTCATCAGATTTTTCTTTTTAATTTTCTTAATGTTTATTTTGAGAGAGAGAG
>PJEM01020368.1:0-13660 GCA_004023845.1 Helogale parvula
CTGGTGGCTCAGTTGGTTGGGTGGCCGACTTTAGCTCAGGTCATGATCTCACGGTTTGTGAGTTCAAGCCCTGCATCAGGCACTGTGCTGACAGCTCAGAGCCCGGAGCCTGCTTTGGATTCTGTGTCTCCCTCTCTCTCCCTCTCCCCCACTTGTGCTCTCTCTCTCTCTTTCAAAAATAAATAAAGATTAAAAAATTAAAAAAAAAAAAAGGAAAAAATGAAGAGTGTAAGAAGGAGCTGTTCTTCTAAAAGATCATGGCTAAGAATTTTCTAGAATTGTTCAAATACATCAATCTTCAGGCCCGTGGAGCCCAGTGAATCCAAAGTAGAATAAAAAGAAATCCACACTTTAATACATCTTGGCGAAATTACAGAAATAGCGAAGATGAACACTCTTAAAACAGAAAAGATAGAGCATCACAGAAAGTGTGGAAGACAGAATCCCGGCTCAAAGAGCAACCACAGAAGCAGAATAAAGAGTTAACAGTCCCTCCAATGGGCTAAAAGGAACGCAGTCCAGAATTCTGTGTCCAGAGAATTGTCAAGAATGAGCGCGCTGCAGAGGTATTTTAGAGAGATATGGAGAAGGTTTATACAAGGGGGAGGGGGAAGGAGGAGGGGAAACACGAAGACATATGTTTCAGGCAGATGGAAAATGATCTCGGATAAAAGTTGTGGAAACGATGAGCAATAAATACTGTTCTTATGCGGGTGATCCAATGAACGTGGGCTATATCAAATAATGATGGGGATGATGTTTAATTTACAGCAGGAAGAAGAATGTTTGGAATTAAAATATTAGCTGAAAAAAAGCATATTAAACAAAGGGGGTGGGGGTAGGGATGCAAGCTAAGTAATCTAAAGTCTTTGCATTGTTCAGAAGGAGGGTAAAGATGATGAGGACCTTTAGAATGTACGAAGCAAGCACTTCTGTCTTCCAAACCCAGAGGTGGAAAAACTAGTAGAGAAAAAAGGAAGAGAACTCAATCCAAAATAAGGCATAACAGGAGGGACAAACAGAAAAAGCAGGGTAAGTCTGCTGAAATACATGCAAAGCCATCACCGATCACCATGAATGTAAATGGATTAAACTTTCCAATCAAAGGGCAAAATGCTTCAACCCAGACGATCAAAAAGCCAGTTACACGCTGTTTACAAGAGATAACCCCCAAAACACTGAGCTATAGAAATATCAGACATCAAAGAGTGTAACAAAATATACCATAAAAATCCTAACAGAAAGGAAATTGGAATAGCTACAGTGACATCAATGGAACGGGACTAGAAAGTAAAAGAATTATAACCGAAGAAGGCAGCCATTAAATAACAATAACAGGGGCGCCTGGGTGGCTTAGTCAGCTGAGCATTGACTTCAGCTCAGGTCATGATCTCACAGTTTGTGGGTTCGAGCCCCGCATCGGGCTCCGTGCTGACAGCTGGGAGCCTGGAGCCTGCTTCGGATTCTGTGTCTCCCTCTCTCTCTGCCCCTCCCCGACTTTCCAATCAAAGGGAAAGTCTCAATAATAAATAAACATTTTAAAAAAATTTTTTAATAAAAAATAGCAGTAACAAAATGGTTTAACTCACTAGGAACTTATAACAACTAGGAACTTGTAACACTTGACGCAGCTAATATCATAACACAAAATCTGTAAAGAGAACTAACGGAGAGATAGAAAGGGCGAAATTGGCAGAAACATCAGGATGGTATGATTTGACCTTCCTTCTTCCAGTATTTGACAGATCAAGCAGACAAAATATGAAGTGTGATCTGATGGACAATTATAAAACAGTCCCCAACACTCGGAGTTGTGTGACACACAGGGGCGTTCCAGAGCACAGACCGAAGGGTTACAACGCCTCTGTTCGAATCCCAGCTCCTCCACTTACTAGGTCAGTGCCGCACTCTCTTTACCTGTACAGCAGGTAGCATCATAGTATCGGCCTCATAGGGTCAGTGTGAAAGTTAAGCAAGTTATTATATTTAAAATATTTAGGGGAGTTCTTGGCACAGAATACACAAAAAAGTCTGAACTAGTTGTTTTGAGAACACGTGACCATTGAGGAAAACTCAGCCCGTGCTCGGCCGTAGCACCAGCTCCCGTTTATTCAAAGCTGCGATCTCATTAGACCGTGTTTTCTGACTATCAGGAAATGAAGTTAGAAATCAACACTAAAACAATAACTAGCAAGTCATAACTGGGAGATTTGGTTATTAATTCAATCTCTTGTTACAGGTCTATGAACATTTTCTATTTTTCTTAAATCAATCTTGGTAGCTTGTTTCTAGGAATTTGTCCATTTCAACTAGCTAATCTAATTTCTTGGCACACACCTGTTCACAGTATTTCCTTATAATCCATTTTATTTCTGTTGGGTTGGTAATGATGGTCCTTCTTTAAGTCCTGATTTTAGTAATCTGACTCTTCTTTTTTCTTGTTTAGTTTGGCTAAAGATTTTCCAATTTTGCTGAGCCTTTCAAGGGACCGGCTATGGGTCTCACTGATTTTTCTCCATTGTTTCTCTATTCTGTATTTCATTATGTGCACTTTAATCTTTATTACTTCCATTCTTCTGCTTGCTTTGGGTTTAGTTTGCCCCTTTACTAAATTCTTAAGGTAGACGATCAGGTTACTTACACAGGAGACACAGAATCGGGAGCAAGCTCCAGGCTCTGAGCGGTCAGCACAGAGCCCGATGTGGGGCTCGAAGCCACAAAGCGCGAGATCACGACCTGGCCGAAGTCAGCCACTCAACTGACTGAGCCATCCAGGTGCCCCTGATTTCTCATTTACATTATCATTTCTTTTCAATAAAATATCAAAAGAACTAGTGTTGATAAACTAATGCGGGGCTCGAACCCATGAAACTGTGAGATCATGACCTGAGACTAAATCAAGAGCTTAACCAACGAAGTCACTCAGGCACCACAGAATCATCTTAATTGATGCAGAAAAGGCATTTCACAAAGTCCACCACAAATTCATGTTAAAAACATTCAGAGAACTAAGAATAAAAGGGAATGACAAAGAGTGTTTATGGAAAAACCAGCTAATATCACACTCAGTGGTGAAAGACTGAAACTTTCACCTTAAGATCAGAAACAAGATGCCTGTTTACGCCACTGCTGCACAACCGTTGTATGGGAAGTTCTAGCTAGAGCAATTAGTCAAGGAAAAGAAAAAGACATTCAAATTAGAAAAGAAGAAGAAAACTCTCTAACTGCAAATGACATGATCCTGTATGTAGAAAAACATAAACAGTCCACAAAAAAGTTACTAGAACTAATAACAAACTCAGCAAAGTTGCAGGTTACAAGACCAAGACACAAACATTAGTCGTGTTTCCATACACCAGCAATGAACAACTGAAAAAGTAAATTAGGGAAACAATTCCTTTACAATAGTATCCAAAAGAATAAAATATCTAGGCATAAATTTAATAAAGGAGTTGAAAGCCTTGAACACTGAAAACTGCAAAACGTTGGTGAAAGAAATTAAAGACATGAAAAAATAAAGACATCCCATGTTCATGAATCGGAAAACTTAATATTATTATGATGTCGACCTACCTAAGTGATCGGCAGATCCATATGATCTTATTAAAATTCCAACAGCCTTTTCACAGACGTGGAAAAACCTATCATCAGATTCATATTGAATGGTAAGGGTCCCAGAAGCCAAAAGGATTATGAAAAAAAAAAAACCCAAAAGTTGGAAGACTTGCACTTCCTGATTGCAAACCTTACTACAAAGCTACAGTAATTAGAACAGTGTGGTACTTGTGTAAAAATAGACATATAGACTAAAAGAACTGAGGGTCCAAAAATAAACCCAGAACATCAATGGTCAATTGATTTTTGACACAGGTCCCAAGTCCACTGGACAGGGAAAAAATAGTCTTTTCAACTGATGATACTGAAACATCGGATGTCTACATGCAAAAGAATGAAGTCGGGCGCCTATCTCACACCATATACGGTTTTATGGTGATCAGTGATTTTTTATATCGCTACTGTGCTTATCTGGGGGCACCATAAATCGCACCCACGTAAGATAGCAAACTTAGAAAACTGCTGTGTGCATTCTGACTGTTCTGCCCACGAGCCATTCCCCCATCTTTCTCCTTCTTCTGGGGCTTCCCTATTCCTGGAAACACAATATTAAAAGGAAGCCAATTAATAACCCTACAGTGGCCTCTGAGTGTTCCCATGAATGAGTCCCACATCCCTCACCTTCAAATCAAAAGCTAGAAATGATTAAGCTGAATGAGGAAGCCATGTCAAAAGTCAAGATAAGCAGAAGACTTAGGCCTCTTGCATCCAACTGACACGTTGTGAGTCAAAGGAAAAGTCCTTGAGGGAAATTGAAAGCGCTACTCCAGCAGACACGCACAATAAGAAAAAAGTGAGACGGCCTTGTTGCTGATACAGAAAAGTTTCAATGGTCTGGATGGAAGATCAAACAGCTCCAACATTCCCTAAGCAAAAGCCTAACCCAGCACAGAGGCCTCATTCTCTCCGATTCCGTGAAGGCTGAGCGAGGTGAGGAAGCTGCCGAATTAAAGTGTGAAGGGAGCAGAGGCCGGATCGTGAAGTTTAAGGGAAGAAGCCAACTCCGTAACATGCAAGTGCTGGTGTAGAAGCTGCAGCAAATCACCAGAAGATCCAGCTCAGGTCATCAGTGAGGCGGCTACCTAAACAACAGAGCTTCACTGTAGACAAAGTGGCCACTATCGGAAGAAGATGCCACCTAGGACTTTCATCGCTCGAGAGGAGAACTCGATGCCTGGTTTCAAAGCTTCCAAGGGGCTAGTGTAGTTGGTAACTTTAGGTTGAAGGCGATGCTCATTTCCATTCCAAAAATCCTAGGGCTATTTAGAATTTGGCCAAATCTACTCTGTGCTCTTTAGGGAACAGCAAAGTCTTCATGACGCACATCTGTTTACAACATGGTTTACTGGACATTTTAAGACCACTGTTGAGACCCAAAGCTTAGAAAACAATTCCTTTCAAAATACGACTGCTCCCTGACCAGGCATCTGGTAACCCTAGAGCTCCGATGGAGACACAGAACGAGAGTAATGCTGTTTTCACGCCTGCTAACATAGCACCCACTCCGCATCCCCAGGATCAAGGAGTACTTTCAACTTTCAAGTCTCACTACTTAAGAAATACATTTTGTAAGGAAGACAGTGGTTCCTCCAATGGATCTTGGCAAAATTAACTGAAAACCTTCCAGAAAGGATTCACCATTCTAGACACCTTAAGAACATTTGTGTTTTCCAACATCATTCGCCATTAGGGAAATGCACATCATCAATGAAACGCCATTTTATACCCACCAGGATGGCTGAAGAACACGGCAAGAGCAAGTGTGGCCAAGGATGCGGAGAAGTTGGAACTCGCGCGTTGCTGGTGGGAACGTAAAATGGTGCTGTCACTTTAGAAAACAGTGGGCACTTCCTCAGAAAGTTAAACATGGGAGTCACCATGGATCCAAACAACTCCACTCCTACTCAGAGACCCGACAGAACTTCTGCTCACACAAATACAGGTTTATGAATGTTCCCAGTGTTGTTACTCGTAATAGCCAAAAATTAGAAATATAAATGTCCATCAAATGATGAACGAATAAGCAAAAATGTGGTATATCCATATTATGGAATATTATTCAGCCATAAAACTGAAATCACTTACTGACACCCATTACAACATGGACAGATTTTGAAAACATTACAATAAAAAAGAAGCCACGCATAAAAGGCACATATTGTACGATTCCATTTATAAGAAATGTCTAGAAGAGGGGCGCCTGGGTGGCTCAGTTGGTTAAGCGTCTGACTTCAGCTCAGGTCATGATCTCATGGTTCATGGGTTCGAGTCCCACGTCAGGCTCTGTGCTGACAGCTCAGAGCCTGGAGCCCATCTTCGGATTCCGTGTCTCCCTTTCTCTCTGCCCCTCTCCTGCTCACGCTGCCCCTCTCTCTCTCAAAAATAAATAAAACATTAAAATAAATAAATAAAAAATAAAAAAGGGGGAATTTTATAGTATGTGTATTATATGTTATTCAAAATAGATCAAAATTGTGTAACTCAAAGATGCACTTGGAAGGGAAATGTATCACCTTAAGTTTTTACATAGAAAAAAATAACCAAAATTAATGAAATAAGCCTCTAATTTAAGACGTCATAAAATAAGGTCTAAAAATAAATCCAAAGAAATCAAAGGAATAAAATAATGAATAGAAAAGCAAAGATTAATGATATGAAAATAATACTATGGGGCACCTGGGTGGCTCAGCCCATTAAGTATCTGATTTCAGCTCAGGTCATGATCTCACGGCCCATAACATCAAGCCCTGTGTCAGGCTCTATGCTGACAACACGGAGCCTACTTGGGGTTCTCTCTCCCCCTAGCTCTCTGCCCCTTCCCTGCTTGCAATCGCCCCTCACCAAAATAGGTACATAAACAAAAAGAAAGGAAATAATGCTATACTAAGATCAACAGTCAAAAGGCATTTCTTTGTAAAGCATAATACTGACAAATCTCTCACAGAACTAATAAAGATGAAAAAAGTGCAATAAATAATACCATAAAGGGGTGCCTGGGTGGCTCAGTCTCTCAAAAATAAATAAAAAAGCATTGAAAAAAAAATTTTAAATACCATAAATAAGAGAGGATGTCATTACAGATGAGGTATGAGAATATATTAAGAAAACCTTGGGGGCGCCTGGGTGGCTCAGTCGGTTGAGCCTCAGATGTCGGCTCAGGTCATGATCTCATATTCATGGGTTTGAGCCCCGCGTCGGGCTCTGTGCTGACAGCTCGGAGTCTGGAGCCTGCTTCCAATTCTGTGTGTCTCTCTCTCTGCCCCTCCCCCTCTCATGCTCTGTCTTTCTCTGTATCAAAAATAAATAAAACGTTAAAAAAAAAAACCTTTATGCTAATAATTTTGAAAACAGAGGCAAAGGACAAACTCCTAGGAAATACAACTGGTCAAAACAGGCTCAAGAAGAAACAAAGGACCCGAACAACCTTATAACCGTTAAAGATATCCAGTATCAGAACGTAATCACACCAAGAACAGAGCAGGGCTAATCGCTGTAAAGATCAGCTCTACCAAACACTTAAGCAACAAATCACCCCATCTTATGCAACTCTTCCAGAAAATAGAAAAAGAGAGGACACTTCCCAATTCACCTTCTGAGCCAAATATAGCCCCAGTGCCAAATCTAGACAAGGTCAGTGTGAAAAAGGAAAATTACAGGCAAATCTCATTCGTGAACTTGGAGGTAAAAGGACAGTTTAAAAAACTATGTCATGACTGTGTTGTTGTTTTTTTAACTCGGGAACATAAGGTTGATTTAATATTATTAGGAAAGTGATTAATGTAATTTACAGTTTTAAGAGATAAGAAGCATATTATAATAAATATAACTAAAAGCATTTAATAAGATCAAATTTCATTAATATGATAAAGGCATCTACAAAAAAAAACCCTAGAACAGAAGAAACTTTAGGGATAAAATCTGTAGTAAATATCTAGTAGTAAAATGTTATCCTCGGGGTTCCTGGGTGGCTCAGTCAGTTAAGCCTCTGGCTTCAGCTCAGGTCAGATCTCACGTTCGTGGGTTCGAGCCCCGCGTCGGTCTCTGTGCTGACAGCTAGCTCAGAGCCTGGAGCCTGCTTCCGGTTCTGTGTCTCCTTCTCTCTCTGCCCCTACCCCTCTCATGCTCTGTCTCTCTCTGTATCAAAAATAAATAAAACATTAATTAAAAAAAAAATGTTATCCTTTAAGAAAGGGCGGGCGGTGGGGGGGCGCCTGGGTGGCTCAGTCGGTTAAGCCTCCGACTTCAGCTCAGGTCAGATCTCACGTCTTGGGTTTGAGCCCCACATCAGGCTCTGTGCTGACAGCTAGCTCAGAGCCTGGAGCCTGCTTCCGGCTCTGTGTCTCAAAAATAAATAAAACACTAAAAAATTAAAAAAAAAAAGAAAGGGCGGGGGAGGGGGGAGGCCACCTGGCTGGCTCAGTAAAGTAGGTGGAGCATGTTACTCCTGATTTCGGGGTCGTGAGTTTGAGCTCCACCTTGGGTGTAGAGATTACTTAAAAAAGAAAGAAAGAAAGTAAAAGGAGCTAAGACCAGTACATAGCCACTCCTATGCACCACTCTACAGCCCTGGCCAGCATATAAATAAGAAAATGTAAAAAAAAAAAAAAAAAAAAAAAAAAAAAAAAAAAAAAAAAAAAAAAAAAAAAAAAAAAAAAAAAAAAAAAAAAAAAAAAGGAAATGTAACAAAAGTTAGAAGATTTAGAAAAGAACAAATTTATCATTATTTGCAATTAGAAAATCATAAAGGATCTATAGATAAATCAGCAAAATGAATTATAGTTTAACAAGTTTGCTGGATACAAAATACATTTAAAAGGTCAACTGCATGTTACTGCATCAGCAACTGCCACTTGGGAGATACAATTTTTTAAATTAATTTATTATTTTTTTAATAGTTTATTGGGAGATATAATTTTAAAAAGAGATATTGGGGCACCTGGGTGGCTCGGTCTTAAGATTAAGTGTCCAACTTTGGCTCAGGTCATGATCTCATAGCTCATGGGTTCAAGCCCCACGTCGGGCTCCGGGCTGACAGCTCAGAGCCTGGAGCCTGCTTCGGATTCTGTGTCTCCTTCTTTGGCTCTGCCCCTTCCCTGCTCACCCTTTCTCTCTCTCTCAAACATAAACAAACATGGGGGCGCCTGGGTGGCTCAGTTGGTTAAGTGTCCGACTTCGGCTTAGGTCATGATCTCACAGTTTGTGGGTTCAACCCTGCATCAAGCTCTGTGCTGACGGAGCCTGGAGCCTGCTTCTGATTCTAGATCTCCCTCTCTCTCTGCCCCTCCCCTGCTTATGCTCTGTCTCCATCTCTCTCTCGAAACAAACAAAACATTAAAATATTTTTAATATTAAAATAATTTTAAATGCCATTTATAAGAGCAACAAAATGATACAGTACTTAGTAACAAATCTCAAAACATATAGAAGTCCTTTAAATAAAAGTTATAAAATATTGATTTTGAAATTGAAAAATCGAAAACCAAAATAGAGATATGCCACATTCTTAGATAAGACTCAAAACCATAAAGATGTCATTTCTCCCTGAATCAATCTACAGATTCAGGGCAATTCAAACTAAAGTCTCAAAAATGATTCTCTGCAAGACTTGGTAGCTGATTCTAAAATTCACACAGGGAAACAAGGGGCTAGAATGGCTAAGAGACCTGAAGGCACTCACCCTGCCCCAAAGCGGCCGTCTTATAAATCTGTAGCAATGAAATCAATGCGCTGTCGGCGGAGGGAAGACTGAGGCTGGAATAGTGAGCCCGGAAACCGAGCCACACACACGGGAGCTACAGGACAGAGCCGTCGCTCCAGGGCAGTGAGGAAAGGACAGATTTCGCAACAAATGATACAGGGAACGGCGGTCAGCTAGTCGAGGAAGAACTGAAATTGGATTCCCACGAGGGAGAAGAACTTTAAACCGGGGCTGTCGGCCATGCTGGGAGTGCGGAGGACACAGGGCCTGAGACCAGAGCAGAGGTGGCCTCGGCAAAGCCAAAGACGCGGGTGGCTTTCAGACCGGCAGTGACAGCGGCGTGGGGAGGATGGAGCTGGGCGTGGCTTACAGACGTGAGCTGCAAGTGGCAGAGGGGACTCGGGACTGTGGCAACCTGACACCTCCTGCCTTGAAGGGAGCAGAGAAGCGGGTGGGAAAGTGAAGTCAGAAGGGGGGCTGCTCTAAGACAGGGACTTCTCCATCATGTCCCGGGAGCAAGAGGCGGTGGAGAAAGGAGCCAGAGGCTTTCGGACACGTGGGAGAACAGGAGCAAGAGCAAGGCGGGGATGGTCCCCGTGAGGACCGTGCTGTCGCTGTCACAGTCGGGAAGGCAGTAATGATGGGCGCAGGCTGAGCTAGGCGGGGCGAATACAGGAGATGCCCTGCATGAAGACAGCTATCTTTCAGTGAAGTGCAAGGCCGGGTCCACAGATGGGAGCAACCACAGAGGCCGGCTTGAGGGCGTGGGAACGTTACTAGTCAGCAGTGGACTTGCTGGGGACCACGCAAGGTGGTCATCTGGATTCGTGGCTGTGAATTCACAGGGGAAGTGCAGCCCCGGGAAGTGGGGGAGGGGGTGATTTTCTCTCCAGGGCTGCAAGATAAGGGAGCTGAACCGGTGAAGGCAGAGGTCAGACTGGAACATTTGGCTGGGCTCTGGGGTGCCTTCAGGGGGTGGCTGAACTAAGGCAGAAGAAAAAAGGCCACTGCAGGTGAGGACGGGGAGTCATGAAGAGGCCAGGCTGTGGACCAAGTTACCCACATAAATTCGGAAGCCCAGGCAAAGGTGACGGAGGCCCAGGGAAGAAGGCAGTGGGCCAGAAGGGAAGGTTCCAGAATGAGGAGTGACAAAAAAGGTGGCTGGATGGCAATAAAGTCTTCTCCCCGTTAACTCTCTGGGCTCAGGCCCTAGGATTGTGAATCCGCCATGGCTCTGCACAATTTCCAAGTATCCTCAACATTTTAGGTCTCAAAGCAAATCCCAGAGGTCAGCACAACCATGCTCTTACAAATGAGGAAACTGAGGCTTAGCGAGGAGACCTGCAGTGGGCGAGGCTCTCGAGGACCTGCAGTGCTCCCTGCCCGTGTGCCCAGCGGATCACGAGGTCAGATCACCTGGGTAGTTCCGGCAGCCACCCGCGGTGCTCCCCCGCCGCCAGGTGCCCTCGTAGAGCGTGGTGTTCCATTTTCGGATCGACCGGCTCTTGAGCGCGTCGGGCGTCAGGTTGCAGATCTCCAGGCGGGAGAATTCACGCAAGAAGTCACGGAAGGACATCCTGGGGTCACGGTGCAGAGATGAGCCATGGTCCCCAGGCAGGGAGGAGGCACGTGCAGGGTCTGTGCGGCTGGGGAGCTGGGGCACCAGGCCCCCTCGGGGTCACACCAACGAAGAGGGCCGCTCACCAGAACTCCCCATCCTCCATCTTGATCCGGAGCTGCTCCCGTTCGTAAGGGTCCACGTTGTTCCACTCCGAGGAGCTGGGGGGAGAAGGGCACCGCCAGGGGCCGGTGGGAACTGAGCTGCCGGCCTCTGTTCCTGGGGCCTGTCCTCTCAGCCCAGGTCAGAAGGCCTCCGCACGGCCAAGCCTGAGATCAAATCCCCTGGGGTTGTCCTGTCACGGCCGGCTCTGAGGATGCTCAGGGGCTGGGTGCGGCCGCCGGCTGGGCCTGAGCTTTGTCGGACAGTCCCCCGAACCCGGTAACAAGGAGATAGGCCCCCCACCCCCGCTCAGCCCTGAGCAGAGCCCCAGCAGAAACGCCAGTGGCACTGACCAGCCTTCCCCAGCCTCCCCGGCCGGTGTCCTCTGCCCCTCACCCGTCGCTCCAGGCGCCCGTCCACTCCACCTCGCCCCAGGGATTCCGCATCCGGATCAGGCTCACCATCTGGCCCTGGTAGTTCACCTGTTCCCCAGAGCTCCCGTCAGCACCTGCTTCTGGCATGCACCTTACACACCCCTGCCCGCCGCGTCACCCCGTCACCCTCCGGATCCCTGCTCGGTACCCAGCACCACACCAGGGAAGTACAGCCCTTTCACTAGGAGTTTACCACAAAAGGAGGAAGCTAGGCACGAGACTACAGAAAATCAGGACAGAGTAGGATAAACATCTCAGGATAAGTGGCCCCAAGAGACAAATAAGACGCTACAGGAGGTCAGAGGAAGAGCCAGCCCCTCCGACAGCCCTGGTCAAAGGCCAGACAGGCAAAGGCCAGAAAGGAGGCAGGAACCAGCTTGCAGGGACGGCCCCCACATGTGGCGGTACCTGCTTGGCCCCTGTCACAGAGTAGGCGTGGCCCTTCACCAGCTTCTTGAAGGTGATGGCCTCCATGTCCAGGACACTGGTGATCTGCAGAGACACATGTGCGGCAGTCAGGGGCCAGGTTCCAGGGACCAGGTCGGAGACCCCATCCCCGGTCAGGACGTGAGTGCCAAGCATTCATGGGTCTAGAACGTTCCCATGCACATACATCAGCGATTGGGAGTGGCAGGCAGGAATCCTGACTCTGCCTAATACTCCCCACACAGCGCCCCTAGGCCACCTGGGCACTCCACCAACTCTACCACTGGTAGGGGACCTGGGCGGTCCGCAGACACTGCTTTGGCCAGAGGTGACCAGACGCCGGGCAAACACACACGTGCGCACACATACAGTCATACATAGCTCCCCGAGAGCCCCAAGGCCCTCACGTGGAGGGATGCAGTGAGGTGGAGGAGGGGAGTGAGGACAGGCTAGAGTCCGCTAGGACTGGGGAAGGGCGGAAGGTGGGAAGGGGGTTGGAGTTGAGGAGGCAGTGATGTAGCGGGAGGAGCCTGAGATCAAGGGTGAGTCGTGGGAGCAGAAGAGCCGCCTAGAGGGTGAAGGAGGCTGGGCGGGAGCTGAGGCTAGGGAAGAGCTGAAGTTGGGGATGGGAGAGCTGGGTGGCAGATGGGCACAGCATTCGATGACAGGGACAAGCAGCAGAAGGGCAGGAAGACGAGCTGAGATCCGAGGCTTGGGGCGCAGGAATGACACCAGGCATGAAGGAGGCAGATGCGGCTGGGGTGACGGGAGGAGGCTGGGTGAGCACCCAGAGATGGTGGGAGGCGAAGGACGGGCTCCGGGGCCAAGCCTGGGACAAGGGGTGAGGCCGGGCTGGGCTGGGAGGCGGAACCGGAACCGCTGCACGAGGAGACTGCTCCAGGTGCGCAAGGGGCAGGGCTGGGCGCACTCACGTCGATGGAGCAGCCCAGGAGGGAACCTCGCTCTAGCGCCTTGAGGATGATCTGGTAGAGGTCGCTGGGTGCCTTGCGCAGCTCATACCACTCGGTGACCCCGCCTGTGAAGTCCTCAAAGCCCTCGGAAGTGCTGCCCCCGGAGAGGGCCTCGTAGCTGCCATTCACCCTGCGGGCAGCCCCGGGTCAGCGCTCCGGCACCGAGCGAGACCCGAGACCCCAGGGGCGCCTGGAGCTCCGCGCTGGCCCCACTCACTTGGCATAGGCCTTCTCAAGCAGGGCGCTCCAGAACTCATTGCCTTGGGCGGAGTGCACGAACACCAGCTTCCCGTCCTTGATGGGCAGCAGGTCATCCACGACCACATCCACCCATTCCCCAAACTGCCACAGCTGGAGGGGGCAAAGCACAGCGAACGCCCGCTTGGGGACCTCCCAGGCCGGAGCGCAAGGCTCAACTCGGCCATTTACTAGATCATACACTCTAGATCCAGAATCCTGAACGCATGATCCTCTCTGAGCCTCAGTTTCCCTATCCATAAAAGAAATCGACTGGACTGTCATCAACGGTACACCACACATGATCACACACTTTACGTAAAGTCTTTCAGCGCAGCACTACTGATACTTTAGAAACAGACCAAAGTGCTTCCTCAGGGAGGGAGAGGGTGGAAAGCCCTGGGGGCTTGGCTTCCGTGGAACCAGCGCCCCCCTCCTCTCCCCAAGCTAGGTCAGCGTGTTTATGTGTGTATGGGGGGAAGGGGTGCAAATGTTAATTAAGTGTAGATCAAAAATGTGGCATCTAGACCACAAGATGGGTGACATTCCCGCAATCATG
>PJEM01020369.1:0-12500 GCA_004023845.1 Helogale parvula
GGGGTACATGTGCTCCTATGCCTCAGCACTTCTGTATCCCTTGGGTAAATCCCTAGCAGCGCTATTGCTGGGTCATAAGGGAGTTCTATCGATAGTTTTTTGAGGAACCTCCACACTGTTTTCCAGAGTGGCTGCACCAGTTTACATTGCCACCAACAGTGTAGGAGGGTGCCTGTCTCTCCACACCCTCGCCAGCATCTATAGTCTCTTGATTTGTTCATTTTAGCCACTCCGACTGGCGTGAGGTGGTATCTCAGTGTGGTTTTGATTTGTGTTTCCCTGATGATGAGTGAGTCACCTTTCTCTTCTTGAGGCTTGGGCACAATCATTGGTTGTACTGCCAATGGTTCTGCCCTCCTATCTTTCCCCAGATGTGGAAGCTGCAGGGCACAGGCTGATGAGACCCAGCAGGATTGAGCTGGTCTGAAGGAGGAGAAGGATTTGTTTTTTTCATGGGTCAAGTATAGTTCTAGATACTGAGTATTTGAAGAAAAGTGGCAGAAAATCAAGAGTAACTGAGGCTGCAGATTACACAGGCTACGCTAGCCAGGAATTCAGGTGTGATGGTTGAGGTAACAGATAAGTGGGCTGAGGACTGAGTGCTGGGGGCTAGCAGGGAGGGTCGTGGACTAAGCCTGGAAGTTGGGCTTAAGTAGTGTTATATATTTATACAACAAATAAGAAACCTCCATTTTTGGAGTCTTTTTTTTTTTTATCTCAAATCTTTGTAAAATTACAAAGTACAAACTTCAGAAGCCATGGTATTCCCAGCCTAAGATCTTCTTTCTAAACAATCTCTATTCTGTCATTACAAGGAAAATAAATGAGCAGTATTGCAAATAACGTGCATCCATGTGGACATAAGGAATTATTCTTAATGACAGCTTTATTACAAATTACTACATTTTCATGGTCAAAAATATGTAAAAACAACAACAAAAAAAAGAAAATAAAGATCACTTAAAATCCCACTACTTTGAAGTAATCACAATTACATCTTTGTTAGCAAGTATGAGGGGTAAATAAGGTGGTAATGGGGAAATTATTGAAGTCTTTTAAAGAAACATTTATTTCATTATTTGGGACAATAATAGCAACTTTATAAATTATGAGTATAGAGACATTTCTAATTTCTACAAATGTGAAAGAAAATACGAATATAGACATTATTAGACTTTGAAAGCTTAACTAATGTTTAATAGTTATCGGAACAATTTTCAGATGAAATAAAATACTCTCAAAGTTTCTGAAAGGCACATACCTCTCATTCCAGGCCTTCAGAACATTTTGGTAGGACTCATGAGCTCTTAAAAATGTTCTTGAGGGAGCATAGGACCTTTCATTGACAATAAAATAGTCTATATCTCTATTGCATGGAAAGTTCCCTATCTGAACTACATACACAACTAAGAAAACAGAATTGGGCAAAAAGAAAACAAAATGAAATATTCAGAACCAGTGTCCTTAATGAAATGGATACAGTCGAATAATATTTTTGATTGCCGTCTAGCCAAAAACAGTATCTTACTAGGTCTACATAATTTTGATTCACCCAGTTGGAGAGGCTTGTATCACATTTAAAAATTTTTCTTCTGAACAAAGTAAAATATAAACTCAGCATTTCAAGGATGACCTAAGGGATTTTGCTGAGGAACCAGAGCACTATCTAATTAAATGACTGGAGACATGGCATTTCAAAGAGAGAATAATGATATTTTTAAAATAATAGTTTCAGTGACGTATGGCTGATATAAACTGCACATATTTAAAGTATACAACTTGATAAGTTTAATTGTGTTCATTATCTTTTTAAAAAATGAGTTTTAATTGAAGTATAGTTGACATACAATATGTTAGTTTCAAGTATACAACATAGTGATTCAACATGTATATTCATTGTAAAATGCTTACCACGAGACCTGTAGTTACCATCTGTCACCATATGAAGTTATTATATATCATTGACTATATTCTCTATGCTATACTTTTCATCTCCCTTTTTTTTATTGAAGTATAGTTGATACACAATGTTACATTAGTAACCGGTGAACAACATAGTGATTCTGGACAACTCTGTATGCTCTGCTTGCTCACCACAGTGTAGTTATTGCCTGTAACCATTCAACACTATCACAGTACCATTGACTGTATTTCCTATTCTGTCCCTTTTATCCTCATGACGTACTTATTCCATATTTGGAAGCCTGTATCTCCTAAACGCCTTCATCCATTTTGCCTGTCCCCTCACAGCCTTCCACTTTGGCAACCATCAGTTTGTTCTCTGTATTTATGGGTCTGTTTCTGCTTTTCATTTGTTTATTCATGTGTTTTATTTTTCTAGATTCCACATATAAGTGAAATCATAAGGTTTTATTTATTTATTAAGATTTTTTTATATATGGTATTTGTCTTTCTCTGACTTATTTCACTTAGCATAATAACCCCTATTTGTGTTCTTTATCTGTTGCCATCCATGTTGTTGCAAATGGCAAGATCTCATTCTCTTTTATGGCTGAGTAATATTCCATTATATAAATATATATATATTCATTCTGTTATGTATATATATTAATTCCATTATATACACATATAGTCATTCATTCCATTACACATATATACATTCATTCCAATATGTATATGTATACACACATTCATGCCACTATGTATATATTCATTCCATTATATATATGTGTACTTATAGATTACATTTTATCGAGTCATCAATGGACACTTAAGTTGCTTCCATATGTAGTACTGTAAGTAATGCTGCAGTAAACACAAGGGTGTATATATCTTTTCAAATTAGTATTTTCGTTTTCCTTGGATAATTACCCAGGAGTGAAATTACCAAATCGTAAGGTATTTTTATTTTTTATTTTTTGAGAACTCTACAGAACATTTTCCACAGTGGCTACACCAGTTTGCATTCCCACCAACAGTGCATGGGGTTCTCTTCTCTTCACATTCTTCCTTGCCAACATTTGTTATCTTTTTTTTTTAATACTTAAAAATTTTTTTTATGTTTGCTTATTTTTGAGTGACAAAGAGAGACAGAGCACAAGTGGGGAAGGGGCAGAGAGAGGGAGACACAGGATCCAAAGCAGGCTCCAGGCTTTGAGCTTTCAGCACAGAGCCCAATTTGGGACAGGGCTTGAACCCATGAACTGCAAGATCATGACCTGAGCTGAAGTTGGACACTTAACTGACTGAGCCACCCATGCACCCCTATTATTTCTTATCTTTTTAATAATAGCCATTCTGACTAGTGTGAGGTGATGATCTCTCACTGTGGTTCTGATTTTTGCATTTCCCTGATGATTAGTATTGTTGAATATCTTCTCATGTGTCTATTGGCCGTCTATACATCTTCTTTGGAAAATGTCCATGTCCTCTGCCTATTGTTTCACTGGATTATTTGTTTTTTGGTGTTGAGTTGAATGAGTTCTTATATTTTTTTGATATATACCCTTTACTGGGTAGATCGTTTGCAATATCTTCTCCTATTCAGTATGTTGCTTTTTGTTTTGTTGATGGTGTTTTTCGCTGTGAAAAAGCTTTTTAGTTTGATGTAGTCCCAATTGCTTATTTTGCCTGAGGAGACAGATCTAAAAAAATATTGCTAAACCCAATGTCCAAGAGTTTATTGCCTATGTTTTCTTTCAAGAGTTTCCTGGTGGGGCGCCTGGGTGGCTCAGTTGGTTAAGCATCCGGCCTTGGCTCAGGTCATGATCTCACAGTTTGTGGGTTTGAGACCCGCGTCAGGCTCTGTGCTGAAGCTAGCTCAGAGCCTGGAGCCTGCTTTGGTTCTGTATCTCCCTCTCTCTCTGACCTTCCCCTGCTCATGCGCTCTCTCTCTCTCTCTCTCTCAAAAATAAATTAAAAAACCTTAAAAAAATTAAAAAAAGAGTTTCCTGGTGTCAGGCCTTCCACTTAGGTCTTTAATCCATTTTGAGGTTTTTTTTTTTGTATATGATGTAAGAAGGTGGTCCAGTTTTATTCTTTTGTGTGTAGCTTTCCAGTTTTTCCAACGCCATTTATTGAAGAGGTTATTTTTTTCTCCATTGTATATTCTTGCCGCCTCTACTAAAGATTAAGTGACCATACAAGTGTGGGTTTATTTCTTGGCTTTCTATTCTGTGCTAGTGATCTATGTGCCTATTTTTGTGTGAGTACCACACTGTTTTGCTTATTATTGCTTTGTATAGTTTGAAACCTGGGATAGTGATACCTACAACTTTGTTCCTCTTTCTTAAGATTGCTTTGGCTATTCAAGGTCTTTTGTGACTCCATACAAATGTTAGGATTATCTGTGCTAGTTCTGTGAAAAATGCTATTGGTATTTTGATAGGGGCATTCAATCTGTAGATTTGGGTAGCATAGATAATTTGTCAACAACTTTTCCTATCCACAAGCATGGGATTTTTTCCCATTGATTTGTGTCATCTTAAATTTCTTCTGTCAATATCTTACAGTTTTCAGAGTACAGGTCTTCTACTTCATTAGTTAAATTTATTACTAGGTATTTTATTCCTGTTTTTGGTATTTTCTTCTTTTTAATACAATTATAATTTGATAAGTTTTGCTGTATGTATACAAGATGATGAATGTATCTGTTACTCCCAAAAGTTTCCTTCTTTGCAATCTTTCTCTCCTACCCCTCCTTGCCAAGCTGTCCTTGCACCCCTATTCTCTGACATCCACTGATCTGTTTCTGTCATTAAAAGTCATTTCCTAGAGTTTTATACAAATGGAATCATAAATGGCGTTATACAGTATGTGAAAGAGTGCTATTTTAAAAGCTGAACATGAAAGAAAACAAAATGTTTTACCTATTAAATGTAAATGTACAGCAATATTATATTTTTTAACTTTTAATTAGTTTTATTTATTTTATTATCAAAGGACTGTTCCTTGCACATAGTAAAATATTTAGATAACCTGAAAATATGTACAATGAAGAGGAAGTTTCTCTTCTACACCTCTAGTCCCTGAGTTCTCCTCTCAAGAGACAACCATGATTACAAGTTTCTTGTAAATCCTTCCAGAAATAGTTTATGTATATGGTTGTCTAGATACATTAACAAAATAAACCTGCTGTATCTTCTGTTTTGCAACTTTTCTTTTTCATATAACAGTAGAGTTTTAAATTGTTCCTTAAGAGTACATAAAGTACACCTCACTATTCCATGACTGCATACTAATCCAATATGTGGGTTTCTTTATTGAGCCCTCTATCAAAGGACATTTAAATTATTCTCCACCACTCCCCTTTGAATTTCAACATAGGTAAACAGTGCTGTAGTGAACTTAAATCTTTGAGTACTCATGTAATTATATCGCTATATCGCAGGCTAAATTTCCTAGAAGTAGGATTAGTAGGCCAACTAATGTATTTTTAAAATCTTAATAAACAGAAGCAAACTGTCCTCCAAAGGAGTTGTGATCATTTTCTGTTTTTACATTTTTTTCTTTTTTGTTTTTTAAGTAATCTCTATACCCAACGTGGGGCTTGAACCCATGACCCCCAGTGAGCCAGCCAGCCACACCAAAGTTGTGCCTGTTTTCACTTCTGCCACCCTTGTATCACATGATCAGAATACACCTCCCACTCTCATCAATACTGTGTATTACTGGACTCTGATCTTTCTCAGTCTGATTGGTGAAGACTAGCATCTAGCTTCAACAGCACTTTTTTTTGGTCATAGTAATACTCTGTTTCTCATTTTTTTAATCAAAATATATTTGACATATAATATTGTATAAATTTAAGGTACACAACATGTTAATGTGATTGCTGTTATAGCACTAATTAGTACCTCTATCACATTACATACTTATCCTTTCATTTTAGTACTTGGAATAATTAAATTTTAATCTTTTAGCAAGTTTGATTACAATACAGTATTGTTGTCTATAGTCACTCTACTGCTCATTAGATCTCTAGGGCATATTCACTACTTGTTGTAAGTTTGTACCCTTAAACAGCATCTGTCCTGTCCCCCCCCCTCCCCTGGTGACCACCATTTCATTCTGTTTTTACAAGTTTGGCTTTGCGGGGGCAAGAGAGGGGCAGAAGGAGAGGGAGAGAGAGAATCTTAAGCAGGCTCCACACCCAGCATGGAGGCCAGTGCAGGGCTCCATCTCACGAACCATGAGATTATGACCTGAGCCAAAATCAAGAGTTGGACACTTAACCAACTGAGCTACCCAGGCGCCTCCGGGGCATTTCTTTAACACATTGAGCATCTTTCCTTTCATTTATGAATCATTGATATTTTTTGCAGTTAGTTACCTCTCTCTATATAAATCAGTATATTAAATCAGTTATTTCTATGCTGCTGAAAAATGTTGGTCAAACTTTAGAATTCTTCCCCCAGCGTAGTGGTGGTCAGGACCTCAAGGCATGGGGCCGAAAAGCTAAGCTGCCAGTGTGTCCTCTCTTTCCAGATCCTCTGAGGATGCCTGGGGAGTCCAGTCAGAAAACTATACAGGCATGCCTTGTTTTATTGTGGCTCCACTTTATTAAATTTTGCAGATGTTGCCTTTTTTCCCCCACAAATTGAAGTTTTGTGGCAACCCTGCATTGAATAAGTTTATTGGTACCATTTTTCCGACAGCATTTGCTCACTTCATGTCTCTGGGTCACATTTTGGTATAATACTCTCAGTATTTCAAACTTTATTAATATTATATTTGTTATGGTGATCTGTGATGAGTAATTACAACTTACTGAAAGCACAGATGATTCTTAGCATTTTTTATCAATAAGGCATCTTTAATTAAGATATGCACATTGTTTTCTTAGACTTAATACTACTATTGCACTCTTAAGAGACAACAGTATAGTGTAAACATAACTATTATTGCACTTGGAAACCCCAAAATTCTCTTGACTTGCTTTATTGCCTAGTTTCTTTACTGTGATGGTATGGAAACAAACCTACAGTATCTCTCAAGTGTGCCTGTATTACAGTCTTTGTGATTGTGTGCATAACATTCTTTCTGGCTTGCAAAACTGATTTTGATAGTGTTCTGAAGTATTCAACTCAAAGGCAATAAGAGTTTTCCTCTCTTTCCTCCTAAATTATGAGAATCAATTATGATGGAAATAAAAAAAATAATGTCTTTGGGAGAGGCAAAACCCTAAGGACACAGTTAGAAAATTGACTCTTTCCAGTTCCTATCAAAATTTGTATCTTGTTTACTAGTTCAACTAAAAGGGAAATCTAAAAAAAAATTAGGAATTAATAGAAGAAAAGTGGTAGGAGTAGCAATAATACATCCTTCAGACTTATGATCTAACTGAAAAATTTCATGAAGTATTGTAAACTGGAGCAATGTAGCTAGGAAAGACACCTTGCACAATATAAAAGAGTAGAAAAGTCCTTTTAGAAGCATTGCTTTCAGGAAACTTTGCAGAAGGCTGACGATCTGAACATGGGCTTTCAAAGTGAGAATGAGACCCTGTCTTGTCCTGTAGCTGCCACTGGTCTGGTGAATATATGGTATTTCTGGTTGACAGGTGTAGTGGTGTTGAACACTTTATTTTGGAAGTTATCGGGCGCCTCCCTGACATGGAAATGGTGATCAATGTACGAGATTATCCTCAGATTCCTAAATGGATGGAGCCTGCCATTCCAGTCTTCTCCTTCAGTAAGGTAAGTATAGGGAGAGCTGTAGGGGGTGATGGAGGGTGGTCCTCTAGAATATGAGTAGGAGGTGATTGTCCTTTGACAGAGTCTGCGGGGTAATGGTGAGGATGACACCTAGGTCCAGGAATTGGTCTGTGTCCCTCTTGGCTTCACAGTGGCTGAGCAATAAGACTGAGAAGATGGGTAATGTGAGTAAGATTGCTTAAGTGTCTGTAAGTCTGGGGATAAAGGGGAAGGAATAATGGACGCTCAAAGAACCTATAGGACTTTGAAGGAAAGGTTCAGAGAACATAGGAGAGAGTGGCTCCAGATAGCTCATGGGCTTGGAATGAGGGAAAACCTTCATTCAAAAAATATTTGTTGAGCATATATATATATTATAGTATATTTAACAATATATAATATACAGTATGATATGTATTAAATATAAAATATATTTTATTTTATATTAAATATAAACATATTATAATATATATATTTCTGTCAGTGTATCCCAGGGGCCCAGCATGGCTAACAGTGGAGCTGAAGGTAGTAGACAGCTCAACACAGTTTGTGCCTAACCAGTGCGTTGAGGGGATAGGTCTGGGATATCCAAGAGGAATGTGTGAGAGGGTGAGCTTTGAGTCTAGTTATGGAGGTACAGGAGTACTAGTTCACACTTGTGGACTTGGAGAGTTTCAGATAGTTAACAACTTCTCAAAGCCCGGGTTCTTGCAAATGCATATTGGAAGGGATGGGCCTTGGTTCCCTAGAGACTGGGTATGACCACAGATAGGGGTGGGGATGGAAGGGCTAGAAGAGAATGGATGGAAGATTCTATGGGGGAAGGGTGGGTTTAGGAATACCCGACTGAGAAAGGGAGCACCAGCTCTGATGTGGTTTCTCTAAAAAGGGACCTTTTATACCCACTTCTTCTTTATCACAGTTTACTTTCTCTCTAGACTTGTTTATTTCCTGTGTTGCAAGTGGGGTGAGGACACATTTGTGTTGTATTTCCCATGGTTTAGCCTCATTTCTCCAAAGTGCTTAATCTTGTTGTTTGTCACGCATCCCTCCCAGAAGAACAGATAGAGGTTCCCATGTAAGTCAGTAAGGACTTCATGCTTGTTATCTATTTGTTGTTTCTGTGTATGGTAAAGTATGGCCATCAGTATGCTTTCTTTTCATCTCTCCTTTTTGTTTTTAAGCCAGTGACCCCGAATTTCCAAGAGAAGGCTTTCAATCTTTCAACTTTACAGTTATTGTGCAGCTTCTAGTGAGCAACTTTTATGTCGGAGCTGCTTTGTGAATCACGTCCCATTTTTTAAAAGTATTTGCGAAAAGGCAAACAGCATATTGCATGTGTAATTCCGTGAGAAAGCTAAAGAGTTAGAGGTTTATCAGGCCAGAGTCTTAACAGAAGTTAACCATAAAAAGAAAACAGATGATTTAAAACTTTTTTCAAAAGATGTGGGATAATATCCCTTTCTCCCATCTGCCCATCAGTACTTCTGGTCCTGATCAACAAATAACCAAGAATTTATTGACCAACCAGTGTGAGCTCAACAGTACCACAGTATTAGATAATGCTAATGAACACTTATTGAGTACTTACTATGTACCAAACACTGGTCTAAGCTTTTCACATGTACTAATTCATTTAGTAAGCCCATTAGATAGGTAACATTATTGGTTATTTCTCCCATCATTAAGATAAATCAAGCATAGAAAAATTAACTTGCTTGGAGTTGGAAAGAAGTAGAGTCAGCATTCAAACCCAGATGATCTGTTTCAAAAGCTCCCACCCCTTTAAGCATTGTATTGTGATTCTTGCTCTCAAAAGATCCATCTAGGAAATAATCAGGAACTGGTAAGACAGTATATACTCCAAATGTAATAGCAGTTAGAAGATACGAGTGTGATGATTAAGAGTTAGGCATTTTATTTTCTTAAACTTAAAACCCTAATAGAACTTTGGGTAACTGGAAAAGTTGACCTTTAATGAGATTTTTAAATTCTGGGATTCAGTAAGCCCATGAATCTTAACCCACAGTCGTTTTTGTCTTATAATGTCTAGAGTCCAGACTTTGCAGACAAGAGAAAATATATTTTTGGCAATGTAACACTAGAGCAAGACCTTTGTTCAGATCCTGTGGCATGATGTAGTTTACTTCTTCGCTCTCTGTTCTGAGACTGATTTAGAACAACCTTTCTGTTTCTGTTGAAGACGTCAGAGTACCATGATATCATGTATCCTGCTTGGACATTTTGGGAAGGGGGACCTGCAGTTTGGCCAATTTATCCTACAGGTCTTGGACGGTGGGACCTCTTCAGAGAAGATCTGGTAAGGTAGGTCCTATAGAGAGGTTTTATTTTGTCCTTCTTTGTAGGGCTTCTTGAAAGAAACTAAAGTTTGTTTAAGTTAAAAACAAAATAAAAACTATAGTCTAAGCAATTTTGTGTGTATAAAATATTTACATATATATAGGAAAAGAGTAGAACCTACCCTAAAGTATCAGCAATGCCTTTGGGGAAAGGAGTATAGGAGCCTTTTCTTTTCTTCTTTAAATTTTTCTGTATTTTTAAGATTCTCCAAATAAGAGTGAATTACTTTCATAATTAGAAACAAGTGAAGGACCATGTTGTGGGGGAGAACAGAAAATTACTAGGAGGAACATCTGTGTATATACTTTATAACTTAGAGCTAAGTCCTTGAGGTGGAGATGGGGAAGACATAAATGTCCCATAAGTATCTCAAGTGCAAGCTTATTCCAGAGCCTCCTGATTCACCACTGAGACATGCCTGGGCCTGTTGACTCTATCTGCTGTCATTTCAGAATTTAGATTGTCAACGTCATCCAAGCTGTAGGTATTTCTTACCTTGCTACATTTTGCATTTATGATTCAAACAACAGTGGTACCTAATTAGCAAACTTCTAGAAATACAGTCTTTATAGGTCTTCTCTCAGGTAGACTGAGGAAGCAGAAATTTAATTTAACTGCATTTTCACAAATATCTATCACCCGTACTGTGTGTGGCTAGAGATTCAAAGGCAGTGAAAAGAATGTCCCTTTTCTAAAGAAACATGTAGGGCTGAAGTCCTCAATGGTAGTTAGAGCCACCGGGTAAAAAATGAGTCTATTATCCAGTAGATGTACTTTGAAAATGATTTTTAAGATACCTTGGTTTCACACTTCATAGAATGAGAATTGGAAATTGTCCTTTCCAACTTTTATTTCAAGAATGAGGGAATGAAGGCCCAGAGAGGTAGAGTGATGTGGTCAAAGTCAGGAACCAATCTAGGCCTGAAGTCCAGGTATCCAAGTGTATTACCCTCTCCACATTACCAGTTCACCTTACCCATGCTCTCCAGAGGGAAAATAAAAAGGGTTTTATCCTGTTTTTATTCAAGTTATTTTTGGCATTAGTTATCTAATCCTTTTTATTTTTCAGGTACTTGCAAATATGGTTTTCACATTCTTCCACTCTTGGTTTTTTTGTAGCTCTTTTTCTACCTGCTATCCATCTACTTTGTTTTTTCTTTTTCTTTTTTTCCTTTTTCTTTTCTTTCTTTTTTGCTTTTCTTTTCTTTTCTTTTTCTTTTTTTTTTTTTTTGAGAGAGAGCAAGCACAAGTGGGGAAAAGGCAGAGTGAGAAGGAGAGAGAATCTCAAGGAGGCTCCACGCTCCATGTAGAGCCCCATGCAGGGCTCGATCTCACTACTGTGAGATCATGACTTGAGCCGAAATCAAGAGTTGGATACTTAATCAACTGAGCCACCCAGGCACCCCTACTTTGTTTTTAAAATCTTTAAAAACAACCTTTTTTTCTAATTATCAAACCTATATATGCTCATAAAAATGTAGAAGTATGTCTAACATGGGCAACTTTCCCCCCACTTGTCAGTGTGTTTTAGAAATCTTTCCATGTCAGTACATATGAAACTAGCTCATTATTTTTATTAGTTGCATGGTATTCCATTGTATGGATAATAATTTACCTCATTATTTTCTATGATAGACTTTTAGGCTATATATGTAGTATATGCACAATTTGTTACATACCTTATGAGACTGTATATCTTAATACTTCAGTGTTATTCTAAGAGCAAGGATATTCTCCTTTACATAACCAGGCTGCAATTATCAAATTCAGGAAACAGTATTGGTACAGCACTCAGTCAGCTCAATAATGTCCTGTATGGCACATTCTACCTCCAGTACAGGATACAGTCCAGGCTCGTGTGTTGCATTTAGTTGTCATTTCTGGTTAGTCTCCTGTAACCTGGAACAGCTCTTCAGCAGTCTGTCTTTCTATTTCATGACATTGACATTTTGAAGAATACAGGCCACCTGTTTTCTAGAATGTACTTCAATTTCGTTTTGTCTAGTTCCTCATGATTAGATTCAGCTTATGCATCGCTGGCCTGAATACTGACCTAAGTGATTTTTGCATCCACCCATAACTCTTCTTTATTTTTTTAATGTTTATTTATTTATTTATTTTGAGAGAGACAGAGTATGTGGGGGTGGGGCTGAGAGAGAGGGAAAGAGAGAATCCCAAGCAGGCTGCATGCTGTCAGCACAGAGCCTGGCTTTGAGCTCAATCTTACAAACTGTGAGATCATGACCTGAGCTGAAAGCCAGAGGTGGATGCTTAACTCACTGAGCCACTCAAGCACCCCATCTCTTTAGAGATGTGAATTTTGATCACCTGGTCAAGGTGTTACCAGTTCTCCACTGCATAGTTACTCCTCCCACCCGCCTTGTAAGCCACAAACCAGTTTTTAGGGAAATAGATTATGTTTTATGTTGTTTTTTGTTTTTTGTTTTTTCTGAGAGACAGAGAGAGACAGCATGAGCAGGGAAG
>PJEM01020370.1:0-13657 GCA_004023845.1 Helogale parvula
CCCGCGCGCAGCTCCTGCTATACACTCTACACAGGCAGCCACAGTGACAGTCTGAAAGGAAAACCTGATTATGCCACCCCTGGCCCTCCCCTCTCCTCCTCTACCTTCTAATCCCACCCCCATCCCACACATACAACCTCAGGGTCCCTTCACTCTTAGAATCAAAACGAGCTCCAGAGCATATTCTACAAAGCCTTGCATCTCTGCCCTGCCTTCCCCCCCGGACACAGCCGCACTCTCTAGCCCAGCCACCTCAGCCCTCGTTCAGGGTCTGATACGTGCAATGTCTCCTGACAAATGAACTCTCCATGGGCTGCTCCTCTGCCTGAATGCCCACGTCTCTCCTGCTGTCTAATCCAGCTTCCCCGAGCCCCTTAACTGGGTCCAGTTCCCAATGCATTCCTGGAACCCACCACAGCTGCACTCCTCTGTCCACCAACTTGACTGGCTGCTCCTATAAGATAGTAAGCCCTGCAAGGGACATGCTTGTCTTGGCTCATTATTGTATTTCCAATATCCAGCCCAGGAAATGGTATAGAGAAAGGAATGAATGAATGAATCAACTCCCTGGAGAATTTTGAGCTGAGATGTAGGAGACAAACAGAAGCCCGTTGGATAAAGGAACTGGGAAAGAAGGACAATTCTCGTCTGAAGGTAAACCATGCCCGTGGAGAACTGAAGTGGACCCTCCCTTACTTTCCAGAGAGAAACTGGGGGCATCACAGAGAAATGATAGGAAGACAGTGCCCACCATCCCAAATGAGGGCAGAGAAGCTAATGCTGGGGAGGGGGCCAAAGCGAGGAACTCTTTGTAATGAACGCAGTTCAGGGAGAAAGCAATGTGCACACAACATAAAAAAACCAGAGCTATTTCACAAAATCAAAGTCAGGTAAATAGAAAAAAAATAGGTTTTCATCATAAACCATACTGTGGCATCCTTGGAAAAAATACTCATTTGGCACAGTGGCACATGCTCATAGGTGATTCAGGGAGAAGCCAGTGATGAACGTCCCCCATGGATAAAGACCAAAATGTAAATGAAGTGGTCACTGTCACTGTTCCCCTGAGCAGGGAGAGGCCTGGGAAGAGGAAGGGCCCTTTAGCATCTGCCAGCGTGGAGCCAGGGGCATGGTGGACAGGATGGGGCTCTGACTTCCCGTGGAGAGTGTGAAAATCCTGAGGAATGCAGACTGGGTTGTTGTCTCCATCAGCCTGGGCCACTGTGAGTGTCTTATAGAGCAGACATTTATTGCTCACAGTTCTGGAAGCTAGAAGTCCAAAATCAAGGTGCTGGCAAATTCAGTGATTCCGTGTCTGGTGAGGGCCCTCTTCCTAGGTTACAGACAGCTGCCTTCTCACTGTGGCCTCACATGCCTGCCCTCGGTGTGTGAACATGGAGAGGAAGCTCCAGTGTCTCTTCCTCTTCCTATAAGAGCACTAGTCTTCTTATGAGGACCTGACCCTTATGACCGCGTCTAGATCGAATCACCCCCAAGCCCCACCTCCTACTGCAATCACATTAGAGATTGGGATTTCAACTCGGGAATTTGGGGATGACATAAATATTCACAACAGCTCTGGATGTGGGACATTCAAGGAGCCCCAAAGTAGGAATAAAGGTGCTAGAGGAGATACCGAGGGTGGAGTAGGGGCAGGATCTACTCAAAGACTAGTGTGAGGCTCTACACTGAAGCCTTGCTCCAGCCCAAGGGACAAGGTAGCCTAAGTCAGAACTTTCCCATTCCCACCGGGTATGGGTTGAGGATGCTCTCTTAGACCTTCAGGAAAACAATGGCTTATAACTAATCTGGAGTTAGCATGTGGTCCGTCAGTGGGAACAGATGTGGTGTTGGAGGTAAGGAGGCACGGAAGCTAGTGGAGGTTTCCCAAGAACCCCCAATTGCCTGGTAGTGTCTTGTGTCAGGATGTACTGCAAAGACCACAGAGGACCCTGCAAGCCCTGGAAATCACATGGCCCCCCTCCTTCGAGGTTTCTCTTTCCTCAGCAGGTTCTGAGGGTGAATCTGGTGCCACAGAAAGGACACACCCTGACATGCCAGTGTCAGAGGCTAAAGCCACACGGCAGAAAGGAATTTGGGGTGTTGATAGGATAGGAAGGAGGCCTGGCACCCAGTAGCACAGGGCGGGAGCGCTGCAAGGTGGGGCTGAAGCAGGGGCCACACCCAGCAGCCTGGTGGGCCTGGCTCACTCCGTAGGACTTGATTGAGGACAATGAGAAACCACGGCAGGCTCGCAGTGGTGAAATGCCAGGAGTTACATTATCTTTTTAAAGTTTGTTTATTTACTTTGAGAGAGAAAGAGAGAATGCAAATGCAGGAGGGGCAGAGAAAGAGGGAGAATCTCAAGCAACCTCTATGCTGTCAGAGCAGTGCCCGAGGCAGGACTGGGACTCATGAAACTGTGAGGTCATGACCTGAGCTGAGATCAAGATTCAGATGCTAAACCGACTGAGCCACCCAGGCGCCTGAGAGTTACAAATTTTTAGATCCTCTGGCTACAGGGCGGGCTATGGATTAGGGGAAGCAGTAGAGGCTGCTGGGAGGCCATTGGGAAACTACTACCAGAGGATACCCCAGGTGAGAGGGGGTGGTGGCCTGAGCCAGGCAATTACGGAGAAGCCAGAGGGAGGAAGTGCTTCCAGAACATGCTGAGGAAGGTGAGTGAGGAGGAGGCCGGGTAGACCATGCCGGGGTTTCTGACAGGAACAGCCTGGGTCATGGGTGACACGGTGGCCTGGGCTGGGGGACACCGGAGGAGGATCCCACACTCTTTGGAGGAAACCATTTATGTGGCTCTTTCCTCAAGACAGCTCCACAAGCAGCCTCCTGGGGGTGGCGGTCCTGCTGACCCAGGGACTTCCCTCCCCTGCACAGCTTTGTGTGGAAGTGGGTGCCGGTGGGGGTTTTCGTTTGTTTTTTGCCTTTGAAATGACTGGTTCTCATTTCCTCCTCCGCATGCTCTGTGGAGTGGTGTGTTTGGGAATGTTACATAATGGCCCTTCCCTGTCTCTCTCCTGTTTATCTTTGCCTGTGGACCTCCCTCCCCGACAGGATGGGTGACCACATCGGTTTCAGCAAAATGGATTTGCCAAGTACCTGCCTGGGAGGCCACGGCTGAGCTTCGTTCTCTGTGATTTCTTGAAAGCCCACAAAAGCCTTTGGGATAAAAGTGTCCTCCTTTCCTACAAGGTTTAGACCTCTGTTACTCCTTTCCCTTTGGCTTCGGGGACATTTTGGGGATGGGCCGGCCCTCTGGTGACTGGAATGAAGGCTATGACAAAGAATAATGAAGGAAGAATAAATAAGGACAATACACAAACCTGGCTATTGAATGCCAAGTAGGTCACTTATGTTAACAGTTTTTGACTTTGAGCCAAAGCGCTTTATCTTTTGGCTGTTTCGGTTTTTCCACATGCAGGTTCTGCTTTCTCTCCGGCTTCCCAGTCTGCTTCAGCAGCTTGATCTGCCCCCTTCCTCCATCTTTCTTCTGGCAGCTCCTCTTTCTGGCCCTGGGTCTCCTGGCTCCTGGCATCCCAGGCTCTCCCGTGCTGACTCCTGGCCCCTCACATGGTCGTTCCCCTCCCCCACCCCATCCCCTTCTCTCCCTCTCTCTTTCTCTCCTTGTCACCATTTGTTCTCTATCACCCTCCTTGCTGGCTGGCTGATGCTGGAAACATTTCAGGAATTTTTAATTGAACAATGCCATGAGAACTGTTATCACCTCTGTTTCACCAGAGAGAACCCACAGCTCGGGGGATGGCCATGGGTGCCTCCCGGGGTGGGTGGACTTTAATATCTCACCTAGGTTAACCAGGGCAGCCGGGCTCTGCTAACCTAGGCCCCAGGGTGGAATGTGAGAAATGAAATATGGTCTGACAGGAAAGAGGGTGTGTTGAATAACCAAAAATTCCTATACAGACTGAGGAGGTGGGAGAGAAGCACAGGACGAGGAATTCGTGGAAAGAAACAAAACAACCCAGGAATTCAAGCAGCCCCTGCGCCCCCGCTCTGATGGCCTGCCACAAAAATGCCTGTGCTGCGGGAAAGCAGGTACCACCTGGAAGTCAGAGGAGGAGCGGGAGTCTCCTTCCTCCCGCCTGGAGCACTGGGTGCCCTCCCTCTGTTCTCACAGCTGTCCCCAGCCCTGACTCTGCAGCCTGGGTCAGATGAGCTCAGCCTCCTTTGATCTCCTCCCTTGTGAGGTCACCGGTTCCGCCGCCCCCCCAGGACTTCTCCCAGGTCCCAGGTCAGCCTTCACATCTGCAGGGCCTCAGAAACTGGGAGGCCGAGGAAGGCAGCAACAGCAGGCTGGGGGGGCTGGCGGGGGGTGGGGTGCTGGCTGGTCACTCTTACATAACGCCATGCCGGAAACAGAGGATCCTACTTTCCCCTAGTTGCTCTAGAGTAGAGAAGGCAGGCAGGGATGCTGGGATGACAGGGCAAAAAGATGGTGCTCTGGTGCCTTACTCCTTTCCTACATCCTCAATCTGGAGTCACAGGCTATGGCACCTGCATAGACTTCGGGAGTTGGACAGGCCCAGAGCAGCATTTTGGCCCTTGTCCCCAGCCTGGGCGCTGGAACCAGCAAGAAGCCCTCCCACCCACCTTCAAGCAGGGTGGCCCCACCTTTATATGTTTCCTGTCATGAGGTTCCTGTGAAAGATTGTGAGAAAAGGATGCCACTGCTGAAAAAATTTAAGAAGTAAGATTTTGAAAACCACGGAGTTAGTCCAAGCCTCTCCTACTTATTCAGGGATGAACTGAGGCCCAGAGGAGTTATGCAATGAGCCAAGATAATACAGCTGTGACTGCCTAGCCGGCCTCACATCAGGTCTCCCACCTTCAGCTAATTCCCTCTTAAATGGACCTCCGAGGAGGAGCAGGGCCACAGCGCGAGCGGGGCTGATGGACACGGATCCGCCCATCCACATCCTCCCGGGCTCTTGCAGCTGGCAGGTACTTGACAAGGGAACTGAGGCCCAGAAGGCCCCTTTGGTTTCACAGAGGCATGAAAGTATGCCTTTTTGGGGCTAGAACAGGGCAGTTTCTATGACTTTGGGGATAAAGCATCGTCACTATTTCCCTCTGGGCTTTTAGGGTCCGCAAACGGCTTAGGCCATCTCTGTAGTTACACACTGAGCTCCCTTCTCCTCAGAGCTAGGAATCTTGGAAATCACTGAGAGAGAGAGAGAGAGAAAGGAAAGAAGGAAGGGAGGGAGGAAGGAAAGAAGAAAAGAAGGATGGAAGGGAGGGAGAGAGGGAGAGGAAGAAAGAAAGAAAGATTAAAATATAAGAAAAAAGGAAAGAAGGAAAGAAGGAGAGAAGGAAAGAAAAAGAAAAGGAAAAAATAAAAAGATATTTGTCAAATAAGACATACAGACCTCTTATTCTTGACGAATAGTCTGGAAAATGGAGAGGTAAAGAAGATAAACATTTTTGGCCAGCTCCCACCATATGTCAAAACTAAGTATTGAACTTTAATGGAACATTTTCATTTGATAATATTCTACAAGCAGAGAAAATGAAAACTCAGGAAGAAGACATGAAGCTGAAAGCATGCCACGGCAGGGACGTCAGGAGAAGCCAAACATCTGGGCAGGGGGATGGCAGGATGCAGGGTGTTGGTGGAGACGCCGCCAGCCCGTGACCGGAAAGGGTGAAGGCTCCTCCCAGGACTGGGTCCGAACCAGGGCACCCCTCACCCCCCTCCTCCCACATGTCCCTCTCTCGGCCCAAGCATGAGCAACTTCTGCTAGCACATGGTGTTTTCTTTTTCCTGAAATAAAATATCATCACCTGATCCTAGCTAAGTAACTGTGAACTTGTAAAAGTCTGTTTGTTGTTCCCCAGAGATCCATTCAAATGGTTTTTCAGATGAATTTGTTCATTCAAACACTTTGCCATGTTTCCCTAATTATTTTTCACAGCCCTGCCACGAGAGATCATTATTCCCCCTCCGTCACTCAGCCCTGCTGCAGGTGAGTCAAATGAGGCTTATGGAAGGGGGGGCATGAGAGGTGGAAGCCAACCACCGATCCATCCTCCTGGCCCTCAGATGCTCATGGGCATTTTCCAAACCTAGAATGCTCACAGAACTGACAGATTGCATGCTTCCAGCTCACCCTGGACCATCAGACCAGGCGGCTGTTTGCTTTGGCCAGGACGCAGCATCCTGTTGATAACCATTAAGTAATTTTACAGCATGTCAGGAGTGTCAGTGAAGTTAGTACATTTCAAGCTCAGAAAACTAGGAATTTAAGAGATGGAAACTAATGAGAACAGGGTCTAAGGAGTCTTTAAAGATATTGGAAACTCATAAGAAAAGCATTTGGGGAAATATATTTGGGATTTGGTTCTCTTCCTTCTAACTCATGAACTATATGGCTCGGGATCCTTCTGTCTCCCTTGGGGTTTGGTCCTGGACAAGTATATGGGGATACAGTAATTATTAACTAATCAATTATTATCAATTATAAGAATATTTTAAGATATATTATAATGTATTATATAATGTCATGTATCATGTATTATTATATAGATGATAGTATTATTTTATATAGTATATATAAGTATGTCGATACATATATAATATGTAAATATATAATCATAAATAGAACATAAATACTATAGTAAAACATAGTAGTGATAATAGAATAATATACAATAAATATTAAGCAACTATCTGGTGCTGTGTGCAAAGCACTGTTGCTGGTGATGTGTATATGTGTTGGGAGCGCAGAACTGAATGAGCCCCTTAGAAACAGGGTGGGTGGGGTTGGGAGTCATGCAAGTCTGAGGCGGGAGAAGAGCATGGACCCACCAGCACCGTTCCTTAACGGTTGAGCTGGAACTCCCCCAGGGAGGCTGTTTCTCAGCCCTGTGCCGCAGTGGGGGGGCCATTAAGGGCTCTCAAGGAAGAAGTCAGTCATGAAAAGTTTTCCAGGATCAGGGAACCACACAGAAGGATAGCTCCCTCCATCACCTCCACCATTTCCACGCTGTACTAGATTGTGACGCTTTTCCTCGTGGGCACAGGGAGTCTGAACTGAGTCGCCTGGAACTTAGACCTAGGGCGGAGCTGGAGGGGGAGACACGCTTTTGTAAGAGCTGAACCGGTTGGAGAGAGGCCTCGTTCTGAGGGGCGGGCTGTCCCAGGCCAAGGGAGGAGGCGATTGGCTGTCAGGGAGGAAAGAGGAAACTCCGGAAGTGGGAAGTCAGGGCCTAAGGGGGGAAGGAGACCTGGCCGGACAGTTCAAGGAGCAGGGAAGCGGGCGCGTCAGCCATGCGTTGGAAGAGCCCTGCCCCGAAGACCTAGGAACTCCCAGGTTCATCCAGTTTCTGCCTCTAACTTGCTGTGTGATATGGGAAAAGTCGCTTCTGCCTGGTCTTGGTGCCCTCGTTGGTGAAATGTAAAAACCCCGTTCCTTGGACTAGAACCCAATTTCCTTCCTGCCCTCAATTCTCAGATTCTACCTGGACCCTGACAAGAAAGAACAGTAATGCCTGGAGTTACCCGGGAGTAAGGACCTGCTTTTCGGTTCTGGCCCAGGACTATATTTTGCGTAAAAAAGAAAACTGGCCTGGAAGCAGGAAAAATGGGTCTGGCCCCACCTTGGACCCTTATTCAGCATGAACTTGGACAAATCATTTTTATTTCATTTCTTTCCGCGACAGAAAAATCAGAGTATTGATCTTCAAATATTTTGTGGCTATTTTAAACAATTTTGTTGTTTAGCAGGAGAAATCTTTTACCAATGTTGGGACAAAATTTTAAAAACTTGAAGCAGTAGGAAAGGCTTCTGAGTCTATCCCTGTGACTAGGGAGGCGTCTAGTTTTGCTTGGGCCTCTATCTGTAACATGGGAATAAGAACTCCTGCTCTTATGATCTCATAGTTAATTGGGAGAAATAAGACAAGATAGGTGGAAAGATTTTGTAAACTCTAAACTGAGGTACAAATGTACAGATTCATACTCAGGCCTGTTGTCAACCCCTTCATCACCTCTTCTGGTCTAGAAGTCAAGTCCTCCCAAAGGCATTCCCAGAGCTCATGGCTATGGAAGGAAAAGATGTCGTTTTCTCTCCAACCCAAAGCACGGTCTGGGGCTTCTAACCTCGGAAACCAGAGGAAGCATCTTCCAGGTCTGTAGATGGGGCCGGGGCCGCCATGGTTAAGGATACCTGGGAACGGAAGCTGGAGCCCCTACTGCTCCCACACGTACCCATGCAAGGGTGAATGAACAGTGCAGAAAATGAGACCGTCTGCAGGAGGAGGAGTGTTCTCTGGGCTGGGACACGTGAACAGACTTTCCAAAAGAAGGTAAAGTAGCAATGTCTGGCTTTAAAATGTTTCCCTGTACCTTTGATGAACACAGTTGTTTGGGAATTTCTGTGTTCCTTGACCCCTACACCCCAGCTGGTTACCCTGGTGATCCTGCCCTAGGAACTAGTTCCCCAAAGAAGAGCTATGATTTCCCCACAGGTCGGTCACCTTGCCTTCCTGCTCAGGCCCTGTCTGCTGCCCCCCTGGTGCCATTCATCCTGTGCTTTGGTTTTGACTGGGCTCTAGCCTCTGGGACTCCCCAGGTTGGGCTCTAGCAGGAGGAGGTGGGTTTGGTTTAGCCTGCTCTTTGCTGCCCTCACTCTTTTGCTCCTCTTGCTTGAAACAGGCCCCTGCTGGCTTTAATTAAGCTGGTGGAGCCTCCCCGAGGGCTGGCCCTCACGAAATGAGGTGACCCAGCTCACCAGGGCTGCTCCCCAGAGGCCCCTCAGCTCCGGGCTTATCACAACAATTTCTGCTTCACATTTTCCACAGAACATTGTAACCTGCACAGGAAAACAGCCTGAGAGTGCAAGAGGCAGCCAGGGCACCAGATTCCAAACAGGAAGGCTTTGGATACTCTTGGTGCCCAAAGGGCCCAGCCTTTGGAGAGATTGCCAGTGAGAGACTTAGCTTCTCAAAACCAAGGAAAATGGCTCCTGGGCAGAGCCAGAGGGAGCCAAGTCACAAAGCCTAAAGTTTTGCAACTGGGCCACCACCTCTCATAGTTCTTTCATAGATTAAATCCAGGATGTCCAGCTATGTGGGAGTCCCAGTCACCTAGCAAGTAGAGTCTAATCTTCTGAGTCTGGGATCCAAGACCCTCAGCAGCTTTCTCTTCTCTGCTGTTCCAGGTTATAACCTGAAACCCTTACACAGACCCTCAGGTCTTGCAAAAGGAAGCTAACTGGGGGAGTGCAGCATAGTGCTTGTGTATCAGTCAGAACTGTTACATTATGCTGTAGTAACAAACAGCCCCACACGCTGTGGCTTAACATGCAGAAGTTTATGTTTCACATAGTCATTTCCAGGCTGACAGAGTTTCTACTGTTTTGTGTTGGGATCTTGGAGCACCTCTCCCATGGTGGATAAGAACGTGAGCTTTGGCGTCAGAGAGAGATGAATTCAGATCCCAGTTTTAACACTGACTAATTGTGGATTTCAGTCAACTTAATATCAGAATCTTGTGTTCTTTTTTCCATAAAAAACTAAGATATAGTATACATACACATACAGTCAGTTAACCCTCTTTAAGGTACAGTTCTGTAAGTTTTGATAAATACAGCAGGATAACTACCACCACAGTTTAGATATAGAATAGTTTCATTGCCCCTTCCCTCCAAAATTCCTGGTAACCACTGATCTGTTTCCTATCCTTAATGTTAGATTATTTAAGAATGCAATTTAAATGGATTCATACAAGGTAACATTTGACCCTGGCTTAGTTTAATACACCCAAGATTCATTCATGTTGTTCTATCCTTTATTAGTGTATTTCATTTTCATTGCTGTGTAGTGTTCCTTTGTATAAATATACCATGGTTTGTTTACCCAAGCTTATAGGACATTTGGTTCCAGTTTTTGCCAGTTATGTGTAAGGATGCTATATACATTCATGTACAAGTACTCTGTGAACAGTAGCTGTTATTTAATTTGGGTAAATATCTAGGTATATTTCTAGGAGAAGGATTGCTAGGTAACATAAGTATATGTTTAACATTAAGAAATTGCCCAACTGTTTTCAACATGGCTGTACCATTTTGCATTCCTATGAGAAATGTGTAAGAATTTCAGTCTTAATACTTAGGGGTTTTTTTTGGTGCTGTTTTTTTATTATCCTCTTTAAAAGGTGGGTTATGTTAACCCATTGTGGGTTTTTAAAAAATTTTTATTTAATTAATTTTTTAAATTAATTTTTAAAATTTACATCCAAGTTAGTTAGCATATAGTGCAACAATGATTTCAAAAGTAGGTTCCCTAACTCCCCTTACCCATTTAGCTCATCCCCCCCAACCCCTCCAGTAACCCTCAGTTTGTTCTCCATATTCGAGTCTCTTATGTTTTTGTCCCCCTCCCTGTTTCTATATTATTTTTGCTTCCCTTCCCTTATGTTCTTCTGTTTTGCACCTTAAAGTCCTCATATGAGTGAAGTCATATGACATTTGTCTTTCTCTGACTAATTTTGCTTAGCATGATACTCTCTAGTTCCATCCACATAGTTGCAAATGGCAAGATTTCATTCTTTTTGATTGCTGAATAATACTTCATTACACACACACACACACACACACACACACGCACATCACTTCTTTTTTATCCATTCATTAATCGATGGACATGTGGGCTCTTTCCATACTTTGGCTATTGTTGATAGTGCTGCTATAAACATTGGGGTGCATGTGTCCCTTTGAAACAGCATACCTGTGTCCTGTGGATAAATAACATAGTAGTATAATTGCTGGGTCATAGGGTAGTTCTATTTTTAATTTTTTAAGAAACTTCCATACTGTTTTCCAGAGTGGCTGCACCAGTTTACATTCCCACCAGTAATGCAAAAAAAAAAAAAAAAAAAATCTCTTTTCTCTGCGTCCTCACCAACCACTGTTGTTGCCTGAGTTGTTAATGTTAGCCATTCTGATGGATGTGAGGGGGTATCTCGTTGTGGTTTTGCTTTGTATTTCCCTGATGATGAGTGATGTTGAGCATAGATTCAGGTATCTGTTGGCCATCTGGATGTCTTCTTTGGAAAAGTATCTGTTCATGTTGTTAGCCCATTTCTTCACTGTATTATTTGTTTTTTGGGTGTTGAGTTTGATAAATCTTTATAGATTTTAGATACTAATCCTTTATCTGATATGTCACTTGCAAGTATCTTCTCCCATTCCATCGGTTGCCTTTTAGTTTTGCTGATTGTTTCCTTTGCTGTGCAGTAGCTTTCTGTTTTGATGAGGTCCCTATAGTTCATTTTTGCTTTTGTTTCCCTTGACTCCAGAGACATGTTGAGTAAGAAGCTGCTGCAGCCAAGTCAAAGAGGTTCTTGCCTGCTTTCTCCTTGAGGATTTTGATGGCTTCCTGTCTTACATTTAGGTCTTTCTTCCATTTTGAGTTTATTTTTATGCATGGTGTAAGAAAGTGATCCAGGTTCATTTTTCTGCATGTCACTGTCCAGTTTTCCCAGTGCCACTTGCTGAAAAGACTGTCTTTTTTCCATTGAATATTCTTTCCTGCTTTGTCAAAGATGAGTTGGCCATACATTTGTGGGTCCATTTGTAGGTTCTCTATTCTTTTCGCTTGATCTGAGTGTCTGTTCTTGTGCCAGTAGCATACTGTCTGGATAAGTACAGCTTTGTAATACAGGTTGAAGTCTGGGATTGTGATGCTTCATGCTTTGGTTTTCCTTTTCAAGATTGCTTTGGCTCTTTGGAGTCTTTTATGGTTCCATACAAATTTTAGGATTATTTGTTCTAGCTCTGTAAAGAATGCTGGTGTTATTTTAATATGTATTGCATTGAATATGTAGATTGCTTTGGATAGTATTGACATTTTAATAATATTTGTTCTTCCTATCCAGGAGCATGGAATATTTTTCCATTTGTGTGTGTGTGTGTGTCTTCTTCAATTTCTTTCATAAGCTTTCTATAGTTTTCAGTGTATAGATTTTTCACCTATTTGGTTAGATTTATTCCTAGGTATTTTATGGGTTTTGGTGCAATTGTAAATGGGATAGATTCCTTGACTTCTTTTTCTATTGCTTCTTTGTTCATATATAGGAATGCAGCAGCTTTCTGTGCATTGATTATATATCCTGCCACTTTGCTGAGTCATGGATCAGTCCTAGCAGTTTTTTGGTGGAATCTTTCAGGTTTTCCATATAGAGAATCATGTCAAAGAGTGGAAGTTTGACCTTCTCCTGGCCAATTTGAATGCCTTTTATTTCTTTATATTGTTTGATTGCTGAGGCTAAGACTTCCAGTAGTGTGTTGAATAACAGTGGTGAGAGTGGACATCCCTGTCTTCTTCCTGACCTTAGGGGGAAAGCTCTCAGTTTTCCCCACTGAGAATGATATTAGTGTTGGGAATTTCATATGTGGCTTTTATGATCTTGAGGTATGATCCTTCTATCCCTACATTCTTAAGGGTTTTTATCAAGAAAGGATGCTGTGTTTTGTCAAATGCTTTCTCTGCATCTGTTGAGAGGATCATGTGGTGCTTGTCCTTTCTGTTATTGATGTGATGAAACACATTGGTTGTTTAGCAGATATTGAACCAGACCTGCTTCCCAGGTATAAATCCCACATAGTTGTAGTGAGTAATTTTTTAAATATATTGTTGACTTTGGTGGGCTAATATCTTGTTGAGGATTTTTACATCCATATTCATCAGGGAAATGCTGGCTTCATAGAAAGAGTTTGGAAGTTTTCCTTCAATTTCTATTTTTTTGGAACAGCTTCAAGAGAATAGGTGTTAACTCTTCCTTAAATGTTTGGTAGAATTCCCCTGGAAAACTATATGTCCCTGGATTCTTATTTTTTGGGAGATTTCTGATTACTAATTCCATTTCTTTATTGGTTATGGGTCTGTTCAAATTTTCTATTTTTTCCTGTTTCAGTTTGGTAGTTTATATGTTTCTAGGAATTTGTTCATTTCTTCCAGATTGCCCATTTTATTGGCATATAATTGCTCATAATATTCTCTTATTATTGTTTGTATTTCTGCCATGTTGGTTGTGCTCTCTCCTCTTTCATTCTTGATTTTATTTATTTGGGTCCTTTTCTTTTACTTTTTGATTGAATTGGCTAGTGGTTTATCAATTTTGTTCATTCTTTCAAAGAACCAGATTCTGGTTTCATTGATCTATTCCACTGTGGTTTTGGTTTCGATAGCATTGATTTCTGCTTTAATCTTTATTATTTCCTGTCTTCTGCTGGTTTTGGGTTTTATTTGCTGTTCTTTTTCCAGCTCTTTGAGATGTAAGGTTAGGTTATGTATCTGAGACCTTTCTTCCTTCTTTACGAAGGCCCGGATTGCTCTATACTTTCCTCTCATGACTGCCTTTGCTGCGTCCCAGAGGTTTTGGGCTGTGGTGTTATCATTTTCATTGGCTTCCATGTACTTTTTAATTTCCTCTTTAACTTCTTGGTTAGCCCATTCATTCTTTAATAGGATGTCCTTTGGTCTCCAAGTATTTGTTACCTTTCCAAATTTTTTCTTGTGGTTGATTTCAAGTTTCATAGCATTGTGGTCTGAAAATATGCACGGCATGATCTCGATCTTTTTGTGCTTGTTGAGGGCTGATGTGTATCCCAGTATGTGACCT
>PJEM01020371.1:0-13665 GCA_004023845.1 Helogale parvula
CGCTATCAGATCTTCCTTTGGTTTCTGCAGCCTGAGTGGAATTTCATCAGCCACTTTGTCCTGCGCATCGTCCTGTGGATCGCATACTGGCCTTTCTGGTTCCTTTCTCGTCTGTCCCCTGGTCTGTCTGTGACAGGCTGCTCCTGTGTGAGATGACCCTGCGCCTTGTCCTCATCCTTTGATCCCTTTTTTTTTTTTTTTGCCGCCATGCATATATTCATCTGGGTGTTTGTCCAATTCGTTCGTACGGTCCTGAGATTTCCTAATTGTCGGTCCTGACGGTCTACTTCTGTCAGTGGTACCTCCTTTCCCAAGATACAGAGTTCAGTGGCCACAGAGTCTTGACTCTGTTCTTGTCGCACAGCACCCCCTGTGCTGCTAACCTTTGCTCCAGGGACAGCTGGTTCCCGCTGCTGGGGCCGAACGGAAAGGGCTCCGGCTTGTGCCTTTGCAGAGACAGCCGTCATCATCGGGGTCAGAAAAACTCTCTTCCCTTGATTCCACGTGTTTGACAGTCTGATGAGGTGACACTGGTGCACGCTGTGTGGCAGGACCCCCCAAGGGCCTCACTCTGGTGCCCCTGCCTAGTTCTCTGCACCTCCAGCGGCCGGCACTGGGCGCAACCCTCACCTCAGAATCCAAGTTGAAAGCTGCCCGTCTTGCGTGTCACCGGCCTCTGGTGCCGTCTTCCCAAGGCCTAGATTGTTTTCTTAACTTCCCTTTGGGATAGTTTGTTGTTTGTATATAGAAACGTGACTGATGTTTATATGTTGATTTTTACTTTTACAACTTCACTGAATTCATTTCTTCTAACAGGTTTTGTTGTTGTTGAGTCTTTAGAGTTTTCTACCTACGTGATCCTAGTCATCTGCAAATACGTCTACTTCTTCCTTTCCAATTTGAATGACTTTTACTTCTTTTTCTTGTCTAATTGTTCTGGCTACAACTTCCAGGACTGCGTTGGACACAAGTGGCAAGAGTTAGCATCCTTGCCTTGTGCTGGATCTTAAGAGGAAATGCTTTGAGCTCCCCCCCCCCCCCCCCCCCACTGATTACGGTTTTAGCTGTGGACTTTTTTTCCATATTGACCTTGATCGGGTTGATGGGAGTTCCTTCTATAGCTGTTTTGTTGAGAGTTTTTATCATGAATGGATATTGAACTTTGTTAAATGTTTTTCTGCATCAGTTGAGATGGTCATGTAACTTTTTTATCCTTCATTTTATTAATGTATCACATTGATTGGTTTGCATATATGGAATCGTCTTTGCATCTTGAAGGGTAAATCCCACCGGGTCATGGTATATGATCCTTGTAACGTGCTGTTCAGTTTGGTTTGTCAGTATTTTCATTGAGGATTTTTGCATCTGTGTTCATCAGGGACATCGGCCTGCAGTTTTCTTTCTTGTGTCCGTTGTCTGCCTTTGGTGTCAGGGTGGTGCTGGATTCATCAAATGAGTTTGGGTGTGTTCCTTCCTTTTCTGTTATTTTGGGAAGAGTTTAAGAGGAATTGGTATTAAATCTTCTTTGAATGTTTGGTAGAATTCGCCCAGGAAACCGTCTGGTCCTGGGCTTTTCTTTGTCAGGAGATTCTGGATTACTAATACAGTCTCCTTCGTTGTTACTGATTTGTTCAGACTTCCTGTTTCTTTTTATTCAGTGTTAGTAGGTTGTATGTTTCTAAGAATTTATCTACTTCTTCTGGGGTATCCAATTTGTTGGCATAAAATTGTTCATAATATTCTTTTATGACCCTTATTTCTGAGGCGTCTGTTGTAATGTCTCCTCTTTCATTTCTGATTTTTAAATTTTTCTTAATGTTTATTTTTGAGAGAGAGAGAGAGAGAGAGATAGAGCACAAGTGGGGGAGGGGCAGAGAGAGACACCCAGAATCGGAAGCAGGCTCCAGGCTCTGAAATGACAATTCGAACTCACGAACCACGAACCACATTATCATGACCTAAGCCAAAGTCAGATACTTAACCAACTGAACCACCCAGGCGCCCCCATTTTGGATTTTTAAACTTGAATCTTCTCTTTAAAAAAAAAATTTTTTTTTTATTTTTAAGCAGTCTCTGCACCAAGTCGGGACTCAAACCCAGGACCTCGAGATCAGAAAGTCACTTGCTCCGCTGACCGAGCCCGCCAGGTGCCCCTGAGTCTTCTCCCTTTTTTTTCTTAGTCTAGATGAGGGTTTGTTGCTTTTGTTTATCTTCTCAAAAAACCGACTTCTGGGGTTTCTTTTCTGTTGTTCTTCAATTTGATAGCCGTCTGCCTTAATCTTACTGTTTCCTTTCTTTTGCTAGCTTTCTGCTTAGTTTGTTCTTTCTCTAGTTCCTTGAGGTGTGAAGTTAGGGTCTTTATTTGAGATCTTTCCTCTTTTTTAATGTAGGTGTTTATCACTGTAAACATCCCTCTCTGTACTGCTTTTGCTGCATTCCTCAGGTTTTGGTATGTTGTATCTTCCTTTTGGTCTGTCTCAAGATACTTTTAAAATTCCTCTTGGGGCGCCTGGCTGGCTCAGTTGGTGGAGCATGTGACTCTTGATCTCAGGGTTGTGGGTTTGAGCTAGCTCCGTGCTAGGTGTAGAGGTTACTTAAAAATAAAATCTAGGGCACCTGGGTGACTCAGTTAGGTGTCCAACTCTTGGTTTTGGCTCAGGTCATGGTCTCATGGTTTCGTGGGTTTGGGTCCCGCATCTGGCTCTGTACTGGCAGCATGGTGCCTGCTTGGAATTCTCTGTCTCCTTCTCTCTCTGCCCCTCCCCCCCCTCACTGTCTCTCTCTCTCTCTCTCTCTCTCTCTCTCTCTCAAAACAAATAAACCTGAAAAATTTAAGTAAAAAATAAATAAAATCTTAAAATTCCTTTTAATTTTCTCTTTGACCCAAAAGTTATTCAAGAATGTGTTATTTAGGGGCACCTGGGTGGCTCAGTCAGTTGAGCATCTGGCTTCGGCTCAGGTTATGATCTCATGGTTTGTGGGTTCGAGCCTCTGTGCTGACAGCTAGCTCAGAGCCCGGATTCTGTACCTCCCTCTCTCTCTGACCCTCCTCTGCTCATGCTGTCTCTCTCTCTCAAAAATAAGTAAAACATTAGAAAAAAATTTTTTAAAAAAGAATGTAATATTTAGTTCCTACGTATTTGAATTTTCTCATTTCTTGCTGTTAACTGATTTCTAGTTTTATTTTATTTTGGATGGGAAAGACACTTGGATTAATTTTGGTCTTCTTAAATTTGTTAAGATTTGTTTTGTGGTGTAGCATTGATTTATCATATTTCTGTTCAGAAGAAAGTTCTGTGTATAACTGTTAGGTCCACTTCATTGATAGTATTGTTCATGTCAGCTGTTTATTGATTTCCTATCTGGATGTTCTTTCCATTGTTGAAAGGCTATTGATTTTTCATGTTGATCTCACAGATCTGTTCTTTACTAAATTCTTGTTTTTTAGTAATTATTTTTCTTTGGATTTTTGGGGGGGGACTCATGATACTTATATCATTTGCAGTAAAAGATAAAAATAGAAGTGTTACGTCTTCCTTTCAAATTCTCAGGCCTCTCCTGGCTTTCCTTGTCTACTTGAGTTAGTGCGTATCTCCAGTCCAGTGAGAAACAGCGCGGCAGCATGGCGTCCTCGCCTTGTTTGTGTCTTGTTCCTGACTTCGGTGGGAAAGCTTTCAGACTTCTCCTCAAATAAAATGCTTAATATATTTGTATAAATAAAACATAGGAGATAAAGCATATTTTAGGCACAGTATACTGCATATATTACATAGATATGTAGTGTCGTTGTATTAAGGCACCCACTGATTCCTGTTTTATTGGATTTCCAAAAATGTAAATGGGTATTAAATTTTGGCAAACATTACTGTTCTGCTAATACTGAACCAGCCTTGAATTTGTAGACTGAGTCTCCCCTAGGCATGATGTATTTATTAGTTTTTAAGTGTAAAATTGGATTCTGTTTGCTTATATTTTAAGATTTTCACATGGATATCATAAGGGAGATTGGTCTATAATTTTATTTTTGGACGCAGAGTTTGGCACGTTTTAGAATCAATGTTACACTTGCTTTACAATAATAATTTTGAAATTTTCCTTTGGTTGTACTCTGGAATAATTTAAGCAGCATTAGAATTCTTTGATCTTTGAAGGTTTAGTAGAATTCTCTGTAAAACTACCTGCGTCTGGTGCCTTCTTCCTTTCTCTCATTTCAGAATGTACATTTTTTAAGTGTGCAGACCGAAATCCGCACGGATCACAGGTGTACAGCTCCACGAATTTTCTCAAATTTCTTTAATCAGCAGTTCGGGGAAGAACAGACCCGCCACAGGCCTCCCTCGCGCTTCCCTGCGGTCACTGGCTCTCAGTCCAGCTAGTGCCTGGAACCTTCCTGTCAGGCTGCTCCTGAGGCTCTGTATTTTTTTCCTCCTATGGTAACTGATTTGCTTAGATTTTTTTTTTCCTCCCCTGGGGTCAGTTTTGAGATACAGTGTTTTTTTTCTGGACAACTATCTATTTCATCTAGGCTTTTAAACTGATTTACAGAGAATTATACAAATTAATCTCATGCGATCTGAAAGCTTCTTCCTATCCTCTTCCCTAGTCCTTAAAAACTATAGGAACTTGATGTATTTTTCTAGATGTTCCTTTAAGGTCTGTGCAACAGAACATTATCAGTTGTGTGTGTGTGTGTGAGTGTGTCATTAAACATATTTTCCTGTCTAGCTAACTGACTAGTTATCTAGTCCTCTAACTCTCTCGCTACCTAGACATCTGTGTGTATTTCACGTGATGGAGAAAATGGAAGGGCGGCTCCAAAGCATTTGCATTCCTGATGAAAGACGGAGTTGGCCTGCCCTCTGTCCCTGTCCTCTCTGCCTTAAGCTAAGATGTGATAACCATCTTGTGAGAGAGCCGTGGAGGCCTGGGCCTGCCCGAGGAGCCGCCCACCACCCTCAGGACTCCTCAGGGTTCTTGGGAAGTGAGTTACAAGCCCCTTTCGTCTGCGCCGCTCCAGGGCAGGGGCCTGTCACGTGCCACTGGACACATTCCTTACTGATCCGGAAGGTAGATGAGACGCAACCAGAAAACTTGAGTTGTTGGTAGTATGTGAGTGTTTAATTCAACCCAGGAAGATTGTCACCGAGACACCAAACCCCCCGACTCTGAAATAGGAAGCTGGGCAGCGGTCACTCGGATGAGGCGCTTACTGCAGCGGCGGTTTTAGTGTAACTGTTGTTAAAAGCATAATCTGTCTAGATTATTCACAACATTTCAGGTACCACTTTTCACAGTTTTGTACAGTGGGGCTCGGATTGGGCACGTCTGTACAGATGATAGGAAACATCCTCAAAGAGTTTCAAAGAGATTAAATGAGATAATCCACAAAAAGGGCATAGGGGACACTTAGTCCCATGGTCAAGTAACCCACAAGTATTAATTATAATGGGTTTTTTTTAAGTTTTTTATTATTTAAGTAATCTCTAAACCAGTGTGGGCTTGAACTCACAACCCTGCGATCAAGAGTTGCATGCTCCACAAACTGAGCCAGCCAGGTGCTCCAATGATAATGTTTTAATAGTCAGTATTAATAAAAAATACTGATGTCAGCTACTCATACACAGATGACTAGCTTCTTCTCGTCTTTGGCATCCCCTCCCTCGAGAGATCCTTTCTGGCTCTTCTACCTCAGGTGGAATCCCTCCCCAAATATTCCCCATTCCCCATGGCCCCAGTCTTTTTATTAGCTCAGAGACCTTGTCACCGTCTGGAATTCTTTTGATTATTTGTTTAGTAAACGTGTGCCTCCCTGATAGAATATAAACCCCACGAGAGCAAAACTCTCAGTGGCTGGTGAGGCCCCACACTCCCTCGACATTTGTTGCATAAAAAGATGACCAGTAATGTCCAAGAAACCATTATGAGAGAATGCCATCTGACATAGGTGGTCCTTTTGGGGGTATAATTTTGCCCACATTTAAATAAAAATGAAGATGGATAAAGGTTACACTCAATTCAAGACCCTCCTCGTATTGGGCCTTATTTGGGGGGGCTTTTTATTTATTCTCAAAAAGGTCAGTAGTTATATACGATCTATACCCTTTGGAAAGTGGTTTCTAAAAGATGGCGAATAACAAGTGGTGTGTGAAACATGGTGATGAATAAACTTTCACCTTTAGAAACATGTTGCTTTGTGGTCAGAGATGGGAAATTCATCTGAAATTTTCAAAACCAGTGGCTACTTGTAATCAGAGATTTAGATGAAATTCTTCATAACTATTTGGCTTTCTGAAGAGCCTAGATTTTAGGTTTTAAAGTAGCCCTATTACAGGTTATGTTTGGGGCCAGCTCAGAGGGAAGACAGAAATGGAAATGTTTTAAATAGAAGGAGTAAGTCCTGAGGAATAGAAGGAACCAGTCCTCAGACCCATCTGAGTGACTGGCGGTGGCGTGGCGCACTGCAGACCTCTGAGCTGGGGGGGGTGGGGGGAGGCAGGAGTGTGTCCAGCACCACCTCTGAGGGAGGAGGACCCCTCCCTGCCCCACCGCCAGCCCACCCGTCCCGTCCTCACTGCTGGCTCTGGGATCCAGGAGAGCCTGGCAGGATTTCCCTTTGGGGTCACAGGTCATGGATGCCTTGACCACTGGCATCCTGGAGAGAACAAAGGAGACTTTTCCCTCTTTTTTTTTGTATCTTCTAGAAGGACAGTGTGGTGTGGTGATCAGGCCGTGGGCTTTGGCGACCTCAGCTGAAGCCCCTGAAGTTGCCCCCGTTCGCTAGCCAGGTTTCTTGTGGCAGGGTGCTTTGGCCTCTCTGGGCCTCCGTGGACTCCTTGGTAAAATGGCGGTGATGGCCAAGACAAGCTCATGGGGCAGTGGTTGGCACGTAACAGGTACTGGGTAACTGTGACTTTTAGGACCCTCCCTCTGGAGGTCATTATAAAGTCTGCCAGTTTTGACCAGCGAGGGGGTGGGGTCCTGGGGTACCATGTTCTTGGTGTGACTGCTCTATGGCCAGAGAATTTGCTCATTTCAGTGGATCTGTGGCTAGTGTCAGGGTAATCTTATGTGGATTATTCAGAGAAGGTTCTGGAATTTCTGGGTATGGGACACACAGGCAGCCATTTTGGAAGAGTTAGCCATCTTGGGCTCGTCTTGAGAGCCGGGATCCAGGTTTAGCTCTTTATTTGGAGTGTTTCTGAGGAGGGTGGGGCTTGGTGGGGTGGGCTCTGGCTGTGATTGCAGGTTTCTCATGCAGGTTGATGTTACTTTGGGGGCATGTATGTGACTCTGGGGGTGCTTTCGAGGGTTTTGCAATTAAATCTGCATGGCGCACACAGAGTCCTTATGTGGACGGAATATCCTACAGGAAGCTTCCGAGGGGTTTCTGGAGATGGGGTGTCTGCGGCTTGTTCTGCCCTCCGTGGGGCCAATTTTGCTCACCTCTGATGAGCTATGCTAGAGGATTAATTTGGTCCAGATTAATTTTACCCGGAAAATAGACCTGTAAGTGGATTTTTGGTCTGAATTACAGAATCAACTTAATGTTTGGCCGGTTTCCGAGGGCGCAGTGGTCGACGCCGAAGATCCTCCTTCCTCTTCCGGAAGCAGCACCAGGGGGACCCCAGGCTGAAGGGTACGGGCCTGGGGATGCAGATCAGGGGCCCAGGTGGACCCAGCGCATTACATCTTCGGGGAGTTTCACGTGGGGCCTGTGAATGGTGACCACCCCACCCCATTGGGAGACTCCACATTTTTCCTGACGTTACTTGTATCTTTTTTTTTAAGTACACTGTATGTTCCTATACTTTGTAGTTTTGACTCTTTATTAGCTTTTAAGAGCACTTTGCTTATTAGGAAATCAACGCTTTGTTAGACATTTTCACCCAGTCTCCACCCCATTCATATTTTATGTAATCTTAATTTTGTAGACTCCACCCCACCCCCGTGGCTTTTGGCTATAAGGTCATGCTTAGGCCTTCTACAAGCCAGGATTTTACTTGCAAAAATACCCATTTTAAAGGCCTTTTTTGTATTTAATCATGAGACTGATCTGCAGAAAATTCCCTTCTGTGTGGAACGAGATAGGGATCCAGCTTAAACTCCCCCCACGTTTGATGGCTCCTGTATGTAAAGTGTACAGCGCGATGGTCTGACACAGGTCCGGCCTGGGCGCCGTCTCCCGAGCGACCCCACCTTCCATCGCGGCGACACGGAGTTCCTGCGTTTCCCCCGCACAACGGAGTCCGTATCCTCAAGCCTGACAGAGCACCCCAGACCTGACCCCCGTTTGGGGGAGAGTAGGAACAACAGGCCCACTCTGAGGACATATTCAAGGGACGTTGACTGCCTGGAGGAGGTGGCAGTCGGGGGTCCATGCCAAATTCTTCTGTGTGGCCCGGGCTTCGGTCAGGGGCAGGGTGGGCTTCGTCTGCACACTGACAGCTCCCCAGGCAGGTAAAACCCCCACCGAGGGGCGCGCGTGCGGAACCGGAAGTGACTGACAGGACTCGCATCTTTTGCTCACATTTAATTTTTATTTTGATTTTTTTAATGCTGCACAAGACAATATTTATTTCATTTATTTCTTTTATCTCATTTATTTCTTTTATTTCATTATCTCTTTTGCTGCTGTTGTTTTGTTTTACTGAAAGAGAGAGGGAACTTTTGTGGCCTTTTGTTTTCTTTTTCTCTGTAGGCCGCCTTAAGCTTTCTAAATTTGGAATATTTAAGCAAGCTGAAGGGAAGGGGGGTTTCGCAAAATCACTTGGGGGGAGAGGAAAGGTTGCGGTGTTGATCATGCCCTATGGTGGGTGATCAACTGCGTGTACAGTTACGTTTCACTCTTAATTAATTGTGCTTAAGGCTTTACTTAAATTTGGATTTCCCTTCTTAGAGCAGCTCGTACTGACGGAGGTGCATGCGCTGGATGATGTCACGGCAGTCGTTGAACACACGGCGGATGTTCTCGGTGTCCACAGCGCAGGTGAAGTGGGGGTAGCAGTAGTGGCGCCCGTCCCCACTGGCAGTGCTGATTCTCTGCGCACAGACACAAGACGACACGGTCAGACCACACACGGGCCCCCCCGTCGTCCACGCGGCCTCTCCCGAAGACTACTGGCCAGTCACACCGGACAAAATGGAACTGGAGAGGTCCGTCCCCAAATCAAAGTCCGTTTACAGCGCCCAGAAGAGTAAGAGAACCAAAGACCCTCTCTACTCACCAGAAATTCGTCGCGGATGAAGTACTTGGCCCGGGTCACGCGTGGGTCCTCTCCGGGCTCGGGAGTAGCTACAGAGAAGGGGAGATTGGGGTGAGGTCACCGAGCAAGCAGAGCAGAGCCACAGCTGGCGTCACTGGGACTCCTCAACTTCTCCCCGTGCAAGTGAGCAGCCGGCGGCTTCCCCCACCTCCCTGCGGCCCCATGAACTGGGAAGGGCCCGGCCCGGGGCCGGAGGCCGCGCGTACCGTCCTCGGGCGTAGTGTAGCGCGCAAACTCCGGAAAGTAGTCCTCAATTTTCGATTTTCCAGCGAGGACTTTCTCAGCCAGCAGGTCTTGCTTGTTGAGGAACAGGATCACAGAGATGGTGCGCAGCCACCTACCAGAGAGGGGCGCAGGGTCAACATCCAAGCCCAGGGCCCGGGGATCGGGGGCTGGGGACAGGACCCCCGGCTGAGAGCCTGAGGGAAGCCCGGCGGGGGCGCGCACACCTGTTGTTCCAGATGCTCTTGAAGAGGTTCAGAGCCTCCTGCAGGCGGTTGGTCTGATTGTCCTCCCGAATGACCATGTTGTAGCTGCTGCTGGCCACCACGAAGATGATGGCAGTCACATCTGCGGCACAAGAAAGCCACGCGGGTTAGAGGCGGGAAGGGCCCTTGACGACAGAGAGCAGAGTGGCGTCGGAGCAGAGCCCCTCGCGCCCGCCCCTCGCGCCCGCCCCTCGCGCCCGCCTACCATTGAAGCACTGGATCCACTTGCGTCGCTCGTCGCGCTGGCCGCCCACGTCGAACATGCTGCGGGAGACAGAGCACAGCGTCACCCGCTGCGGCGGGGCCCGGGGAAGCCGGTCCGATTGGAAAAGGGGAACCGTTCACTTACTGGAAGTTGACTTTGTCCACCTGGAACTTGGTCTCAAAGATTCCAGAAGTCAGGACGCGGCAGCGAAGCAGGTCCTGGAAAGAAAACCCAGGTCAATGGATTTCCAGCTGGAGTCTTAACTGCCAGCTGGGCACACAAATCTTGACGAGCTTGGAGAGAGGGCTCCAAGTCCTCTGACTGGGAGAGCGTCTGCATACCTGGTCACTGGGCACGTAGTCAGCCTGCTTGATGACATCGATCTTGTCCAGGAAGCTGGGGGGAGAAGGCAGACACACACAGGGGTGTTCAGAGAGCTTAGGCCAGTTTGCCCACAGCTCCTGCCTGCTGTCCATCTGAGCTCAGTGGGAATGATGGGGTCCTAGTTAGCATGAAGTCAGTGAGTGGGCGTTCTGTTGTTTACGTTTCGGCCCCAAGGCCTGTGTAGTAGAGCAGGCAGCATTTAGGATGAACGTATCTGGCTAATAGATCTGGGAACTGGGAACGGACTCTCGGGGGGCCCAGCCTATAGGGAGAACACAGGACAAGAGCAGGGCTGGCTCTGGTCTTATTTGATAATGACTAAAAATTAAAAATTTTCAAGTTATCTGGCCTTGACTAAAATGACAAGGAATTCAAAAACTATCTACTACACTTCATTTTTTTTTTTAAATAAAAAGTAAAATGGCACACTTAAAAGCAGCAAGCATTTTCCCCTCCAGGGACTCATGAAAATGAGATTGTTTGAATTACCCAGAATGGGTATCCCTTCCTCCTGCTTTTTAAGAGAGAACAAAGGAGGCGGACACAAAGGGCCCCTTTCTGCCCTAACCACACCGAACAGGAAGTAAGCACACAGTGCCCTTCCGTTCTGTTTGGTCCACGAAACACAACACTCCAGAGAGGAGAGGAGACCGTGTGTTTAAGAAACCTCCCAGCCATCCAGGTTACGGATCTCTCTATGGCTGGGATCCCGCGCGGAGGAGGGGCTCGCGGCCGAGAGCCCATCGCGCAGGGCGGGAGAGCGGGCGGTGGCCCTCACTTTCCGCCCAGAGCGAGGAGGGTCCTGCCCGTGTGGCTTTGCGAGGCACGCCGTTAGGAAAACTAACTTTGGAAAGATTGGGGTCATTTAACCAACACGGAAAATTAATGTTAAAACCAGGGGGTTGTTTTTCTTGGTGGGGGGAGGGGGAGGAGGAAGGGGAGCTTGGAAATGTTTTAAAAGTGGGCGAATCCAAAAAGAAACCCCCCTCCCCCCAGAGAGAAAAGTCTACTTCACAAAATTCTGTTACGTTTTCTCCCCTTCCTTTTTACCAGTTTGGAGTTAGTCTGGCTTGGAGGCTATACTAACTTGCCCAATCAGTCCTACATTAGAGCACCAGTCCAGAAATAGCTCCCCAGCCGCCCTGGCCTCCAGCACGTTGCCATGGCAACAGAACCACAGTTCTATAAATAGATCATCAGCACCAAATCTTGTGAGAGAGACATCTGGAGCCAGGCCAGCCAAACCCCAGCTCAGCAAGTAAAAATAGGCAGCGTAAGAAATGGGCAAAGGTGCCCGGTCGGCAACTTGAACATAAAGGCAGTTACACCAGAAACATGCCGGCCAGTGCGCGCAGGGCTGGAGGGCCCGTCCTGCCGGGGAAGGCGCTTTAGAAGTTTTAAGCTGTGTTCTTTTTGTTTTCCCCCCAAGTTTCCTCAAAACTTTCCACAAACTGTGCACATGTTGCCATTTTCTGATAAAACTTGCAGGAGCAGTGTAACACTGCTTTAAAAGAAAACTTTCAAATGGTGCGAAATCAAAACAAAAAGCTGGCTGAATTACTGTTCCTGAAGTTGCCGCACCCTCCCCCCCTTCCAGAACACTGAGAGCAGAGGGTGAAGCCTCCTAATCTGTACCTGTGCTTCTGACTCGGATCCAAAATATAAAACGCAAACAATTCCAGGATTTCCATTTGTTTTCAGTTACTATAATTAGCACTTCCAGCTTTTAGTTCAAACTTTTGAGAAAATCAGGGACTTTGTTGAAGAAGTGGTAGGGGCCTGGGGTCACAGGGACTGGCCAAGATGGCCTGTTTTTCTGTCCTTGAGAAAAGACAGATTTGCTCGCATACCCAGCCATGAAAGAGCCCACTGTGCGCACACGTGGAAAGAGCCCACTGTGCGCCTCCTGCGGGAAGGCGGGGCCAGGGAAGGAGAAACTGATGGGTTTCACAGACGCTGCCAAAGGCTCCTGTGGTTCGTGGATAACGGATTCTGGGGACTTGCTGTTTCTCTGCTAATACCTCTTCCTCCCTCCTGTTGATTCAGTTGGCATTCAGAGTCAATTCCTCGCTTGCGCCATCTTAGGTTCCGGTGAGCCCGCCGGAACCCTGGTCCTGATTACTTAGTATTTTCTATATAATAGCAAAGCCATTTCTGAGTTTCAGCTGCCTGCAGGCTGGAACACCACAAACGTCTTGCCCCTGTGCCCCTGCCGCCCTGTCACAGGACACTGCAGCTTCAGAGTATTTTACCTGAGCCCCTTAGTGTGTGCCTGCGAGAGCGCACAAGAGCAGAGTTGATTTCTTTAGGGCTCTGACCCTCGCGTGCTCGCTGCGTAACGTGTACGGGATGAGGGAGGTGGGAAGCTCCCTAACATCGGGGTATGTGTTACCCTGTCCCCTGGACAGGAGGGACAGAGGACCCGCCCAGGGGGAAGCATCCTTGAAATGAAGCCCAAGGCGGATGAAGAAGGGTAGGAATTGGAATTCAACACAAACCCTAACTCGCTAACTGCAGCCCCCGCCTGATGGCAGAGACAGCAAGGCCGCTGCCGGGGAGGGGGGAGGCGGGAGGGGGAGGCATGTTTTTGCCCTCACCATTTCTCTAGGTTTTTAAATTATAGCAATAAAATATAATATTTTTACATTATTCAAAGTATGAGAGGTGCCCGCTCTTTCTAAAAGCTTGGAGGTCAATCCAATTAATTACCTCAAGCTAATTAATTCCGAACGTCACCTTATTGCAAGTAATTATCATTTTGCTCTAACAGGCACTAATTGTTTATATAAAATAATGTCGCTGCACTAAAAAAGTGCAATTAAGGGCTTTATCAAACAAATGACTACCAACTAGAACTTTCTAAGCGCAGGTGGGAATGACTGGCCTCTGTGAACGCAGCTCTTCTGCAAAGAGCCTGACAAGCGGGAACAGGGACTTCTAGCATCTTCTCGAGGCCACCCGCCCCGGGGGCAGGGGTGGGGGCGCTACTCACTACTGGGCGCAGTCGATCAGCTGGTACTCGTTGGAGCGCTCGTAGCAGGCGCGCACCCCCTCGTCCTCCCACAGAGCCTTGGCGTGCTCGTAGAACTCCTGGGACACGAGAGAGCGCGGTGAGCGTGCGCAGATGCGCCCGGAGCCCCGCCCCCCCACGTCGGGCTTGGTGCGCCCAGCCCTGGGTGGGATTCCCAGAGAGCCAGCTTAACGGCTTCATGCTCAAAAGGGCTTTCATTCAATTTGCGAAACGTAATTAAAAGCCAGAGTAATTAATTCCTGCTGTCTCTTCTTGTGAATTACTGGTCTTGGGGGTGGGGTGGGGTGGGGTGGG
>PJEM01020372.1:0-13657 GCA_004023845.1 Helogale parvula
CCGTGATGCCTGGACTCGGGGTGCCTGTTGTCACCGTGACCCCAGGACTCGGGGTGTTCGTTGTCGTGACACGGGACTCGGGGTGTTCGTTGTCGCCGGGATTCGGGGTGTCTGTTGTCGCCATGCTCCGGGACTCGGGGTGTCCGTTACCATGACGCGAGACTTGGGGTGTCCATTGTTGCTGTGATGCTGGGACTCGGGGTGTCCGTTGGTGTGACGCCAGGACTCTGGGTGTCTGTTGTCGCCGGGACTCGGGGTGTCTGTTGTTGTGATGCAGGACTCGGGGTGTCTGTTGTCACTGTGACTCTGGGACTCGGGGTGTCCGTTGTCACCGTGACTCCGGGACTCAGGGTATCCGTTGTCGCCATGCTCCGGGACTCGGGGTGTCCGTTGTTGCCATGCTCTGGGACTCGGGGTGTCCATTGTCACTGTGACTCTGGGACTCGGGCTGTCCGTTGTCACTGTGACTCCGGGACCCGGGGTGTCTGTTGTCACCATGGCGCCGGGACTCGCAGCGTGGGGGGCTTCCTTCCAGGCTCTCGTCTCCATGTGGGGCCGTTCCTGGTCCCCCCGCAGGGACACCCCACGACCACGTGCCTTCCCCTCACACACTAAGCAGAAGGGCCGGGTGTTTTGGGCCTGAGTCCTAGTGCTGGAAAGAAAGTCCATCTGCCCTCGGTTGGTCGGGGGGCACGGCCACAGGGTCAGAGCAGGAGTGGGCTTCACCGCCCCATCCTGCACGGACACCAGAGCCTGAGCCCCCAGGTCCCAGGTCTGGTGGCCTGTCCACTCATCCAGGTCCCTTCGTTCCCCACGTCCAAGGGCCGGTGACGCGAGGCAGGACGGCTCCGTGGTCTGGGGCTCTGACGGGGTTCCTGTGGGAACAGAGGGCCTCACGGCAGCATGTGGTTCTCGGTGCCCCCCCAGCACAGAGCAGTTCCTCGGGTCTGGGCTTGCCGGCCTTCTGCGTGTCACATGTACCCTCCTGGGCCCTGAGCGGGTTAACGGCTCAGCCTGAGGATGGGACAGAGACAGAGACAGAGACGTGGAGTGGTCCCAACAGGACGTCCTGAGGGCCTGAGCCTTATCCCATCCTGAGGGGCAGGGGACCGAGCCTGACTCTGGGTCGTGGGCGGTCCCCCTGTCCTTGGCTGCTGGGCCATCTGAGACAAAACTTGAACCGTAATCCTGTCATTCTTCACCGTCTGGAAATGTGTCATAGTAAATAAATGCCAACAAGGTGGGGACAGTGCGTGGGTGGTTTCCCCAGAGGTCACACTGCCCCTTCCAGGTCAGGTGGGCACCGTCCCCAGCAGTGGGGGAGGGGCGGGAGCCGGGCCAGCGCAGCTGAGTGAGTGACTGGACGAAAGCGAAGAGTCGCTCAGTGTTCTGTGTTTGAGCGTCTCATTAGACTCTGTGTCATCCAGGGGCGCGTTGTGGCAGAAGGGTGACATTTAAGGTCTCTCACGGAGAGCCAGGCCCGCAATTATGTGACGGAGATTCACGTGGCCTCAGAAGAGGGGAGCGTGGGTGACGGGGACGGCGGTCACGCTAAGAGCTGTCGTGTGGGTGAGCCCCAGGACTGGGCGTCCGGCGGGACATCGGGGCAGAGTTTTCGCCCTCCTGGACCCCCTTCCTGGCTGAATGGGACCGAGACAGTTGTCTGCATCTGCAGCTGGAGGGCGGGGCTGCAGGAAGGGGGCCGCAGCGCTTGGCCTGGTGAGCAGGGCTGGGGGGAGGGGGCTTCCGAGTTCCAAAAGGGTGCCCTCCGGCCTGTGTGCCCCTGCATGGCCCCTCCTCTGGGCGCTTCCAGCAAGTGCAGCAGAGTGATGGGACCCGCGGGGCTGGGTCACAAGACTGGCGTCAGCGCTGCTCACCCCTGTGCCGTCCCCCCTCCTCTCCCTGACGATCTCGAGCGAGCCCCGCGGGGACGGCCTTACCGGGAGGCCTCCGTCCTACCTCCCGCGGGGACCCTCGGCGAGCCATCTCAGGCGACCGCGGGCCCCAGGACCCTGCTCAGCGGTGCCTGGACTCCTGAGCCACAGAAACCGAGTCCCCGAACGTTGGCTTCACGCTGTGGTTTTACGTGGCTGGTTTGGGGTGACTTGTTGCATGGCGAGGAGTCACTAACAGTGAGGTTCAGGCCCTGCGGCACCGCTGGGGTGGGGGCTCTGGCCACCCAGGAGGCAGACGCCCTGCCCATCCCCCCACGCCCTCCCCCCAACGGGGGGCCTGGGAGAGACGCCAGTGTTCCCGCCCTGGGCTGGCCTGTGTGTGTGGGCGTGAGTCCGGGGGGCTGTGTGCCCTCTCCTTGCTTCCCAGCCAAACACCTTAACCTCCTCCGCTGCCCTGGGGAGGAGGGTGTCTCCGTGGCACACCTCAGGGCCCACGACAGAAGGAAGGTTCCCATTTAGAGCTGATGTCACTTCAGGTGCCGAGTGGCTGAACCGGGGGCGAAGGTGGAGGGATGCCGTTAGGCCAACGTCCCAACACCCACCGACGGGGCTTCACACAGAACCCTGCTGCTGAGTCTCCTGTGGACACAGGAATCGGGGGTTGGTGGCGGGGGGTGCAGCCAGGGACTCCGGAGGGCGTGGGGCTCTGGAGGGGGTGGGGCGGCCATGGAAATTCAGCCACGGCCCCCAGGCCACAAGAGGAGAGCGCGGCAGCGTTTCCCAGGAAGTGGCTGTGTTCCCGGAAAACAACAGCCAGATGGCCCAGGAGCGTCCTGTGTCCCTGCCTCCTTCCCTGGATGCTTGCTCCGCCTCCCGCATGCGGTCCCGCGCCAGGAGCCACGGCCAGAAAGGTAACAGGGAACACCTCGCCGTCCCTGTCCTCGCTGGCTGAAAGGCCAGCAAAGTGAGCATGTACATCTAGCATTTCCAGCGAAAACAGTGACTGTTTATCAAATTTAAAACATGAAGAATGGAAGGAATACACAAAATCCATCCTGACGGTATCCTGTGTTTTACCCTGGCACTATCCGTCGTTGGGAGGACCGGGCAGCGACCAGCCTCTCCGGCGAAGGTCTGGCTGTGAGGGGATCACTGTCCAGGCCAGCGTCCGGAGCAGGGCACAGGTGGTCCTTTGTCACCAGGTTGTGCGGACGACATTGGCAGAATTTTAGAAGGCCCAAGCCGGTGAGGTCTCCAACAGTTCTTCCAAACTTCTGAGGGTTGTTCTTTTTTTTAATCTTTATTTATTTTTGAGAGAGAGAGAGAGAGAGGGAGAGGGTGCACAAGCAGGGGAGGAACAGAGAGAGGGAGACACAGAATCCGAAGCAGGCTCCAGGCTCCGAGGCACAGGGCCCGACTCAGGGCTCAAACTCACAAACTGCGAGATCATGACCTGAGCTGAAGTCAGACGCTGAGCCACCCAGGTGCCCCAGGTTTTTGTCTCTTTAATGAAGAACTTGAGATTCAGAGAGGAGAAGACATTCATCCAGGGTCACACAGCACTTGCTTGGAGTGCTCCTCGGTCACCTGATCTGATTTTCCCCGTCAGGGACCTGCATCCCACGGTGGTTGGTGAAGCAAGCACGTGCTGTGCTCTCCGGTCCCTGAATCAGACACCGTGACGTGTTTGTGCTGAGGCCCAAGGAGGGCAAGGAGCAGCAGAAACGGAACCCACCCCGAGGGCAGCAAACAGACGGGGAGACGAGAGGCAGGAAGAGCCCTGGCCGGAGCCGGGTTCGTGCCTCAGAAAGGCGGGCGCGTCCCCGTGGGAGTGGGGCGGGGGAGCTGGAGGTGACCTGGGGTGATTCCCAGGGTCGTCGGCTGCGGTCCCAAACCCAGGACCGCCAGGGTGGTTGACTGTGCACCTCCCCCTGTCCTGAACAAACACAGCCGTCAGGATTGATGGAGACCAGGAGCTTTCGTGGAAGAGACGGCAAGGTGGACGCGGAGAAGCCCCCGCCCCCGAGGAAACAGAGATAACGGAGCTCGGAGTGTGTGTGACGTCCTCAAGTCAGTGTCCGAGGAGCCGTTCTGATTGTGATCGAAATCACTTAGAAGTCCCAGGAGTTAAAACCCCACGAAACTAAGGAAATCAACAGGCAGGTTGAAGGGACGTGTTTGCAGTGAAGAGCAAATGACAGTTGCTGACGATCTAAGTGCGGAGCGGCCGTGAGACCCTGAGCCGTGGGGTTGAGAGATGGCCCCCGCGGGCTGGCATATGGTCCCAGCTTTGGCGAGCGCCCATTCGGGAAAGGCGAGGGGGCGGAGGGAGGTGGGGGGAACACTGAAGCCTGGGTAGTGGAAGACCCACTATGCGCTGCACAGGACCGATTAAACAGGAGCCCGCCGCTGGCCAGTGTGGACTGGGGACACAGCCCTGACCTGCGCGGATGCCCCCAAACGCCCACCACTCTGCAGCTGGTGGGGAGCGATGGGCCCCACAGAAGCTCCCCCCCCCCCCCAGGAAACAGAGCTAACATGGGCCCCACGGAAGGCACAGGCTCTGGACTCTTTCCACATTGGTGCTGGGCAGACAGACCCAGAGGGGGTTCCCGGGGGCCTGGCCCCCAGGCATTCACGCCTTCTCGGGACCTCTGCCCCTGGGCGACGGCAGGGCTATGGAGTGCTCCTGTGCAGTAGGATGTGACGTAGGTCACAGATGGCATTCTCATGATGTGACACAGGTGGGACCCCTCCCACCAGCCACGGAGAAGCCAATGGCCACGTCCTGACTCTCCTAGGAGAGGCCCACGTTGTCAGGACTGGAGGGACCTGGGGCCTTGGTCCTGTGGCCACAAACACACAGTTCTGCCAACAGTCTGGGTGAGACGGCACGCAGACACAGCCTCAGTCGAGGGTCGCCGGACCCCAGAGAGCTGCAGGACGATGCCTGTGGGTCGCCTGGGCTGCCAGGTTCGCAGTACTTTGTCACGCAGCCATGGAAAACCAATGCAAGTGACTGGTGAGGTGTGACATCAGCCTCAGGCAGGTCCCAGGGTGCAGGCTGGACGGCAGGGTCTGGGCAGGGAGGGAGGCAGCCCCGATGAGCTGCCCTGCGGCTTCCCCACCGTGTGGGTCGGCTGGGCCCGGGCTCTGGCTGCGGGGGCGGGGCGGCAGGTCAGGGGACCGGAGGCCAGAGCCCGGTTGAGCAGGCGCCGGTCCTGTGGTCAGGAGGGCTGGCACGTGAGGGTGCCTGGGCCATACCCTGTGTGCACATGTGTCTGCAAACGCAGCCGAGGCTTGTCCACGGTGCCCTATGTGGGCAGGACCCTTCTGCTGCCCGGGGCGGCGTGACCGAGGGGGAAGACCCCAGGCTCGGCCCGCCCCGCCTGGGCAGGTCACCCTGGGCTGGTCAGGTGCCAGCCGTGCTCTGAGCGAACAGCCCTCCCCGCTGATCCCAGGCGGCCGCCCGAGTGCACGTGGGCACTGGCTTGTTTTCTTCCAGCCGGAAGCCGCCGAGCTGTCACTGCACACTTAACTGTCCCCAGCAGCGTCTCCTGGTCATGGGTATGCCACACGGGGGGGGGGGGGGGCGGTGAAGCGGTTTCCGGGAACGAGCCTGCACTCTCTCAGTGACCTCGGAGGAGACCCGACCTCCCCGAGTCCCTTTGCCGCCCGAGATGGGGGGTTTGCGCTGGGGGCAGCTCCACCTGGCAGTGGAAATTCTCCGAAGTGGAAAGAACGTGCCCTCCACCCACCCAGCCAGGCGCGTGTGGGATGCCGCCAGGCCAGCGGTCCGTCCCTGCCGGCCTCTGAACCCCGGACCGACATCTCCAGGACCGAGGGCTCCTCGGGAGGGGAGCGCGCCTCCAGCTCACAGGAGTGTGCGCGGCGCCAGCCGGGATCCTGTGGATCTCTGATGTCCAGATTCTGCGTTTCATGTCCGCAGTCTTGGGGGTCTGCTCACACGTCCATGGCAGGGACCCAGATTTCTGCTGTGGGTTTGCACAGGAGGAACCCCAGACGCGCCCCAAAAGGGAGCACTGGGGACAAAGACTGGTGATCCCGGCATCCTGGGCACACATCGTGCTCCCGTTGGCAAGGGAAGGGCAGTCAGAGGGGGGCTTTACGGCGGCCTCACGCCCCCCCTCATGCTGGTCTGAGGCTGGTCTTCACCCACATCAGCCGCAGAGACGGTGACACCCAGCGACGCCCACCCATAAGTAACAGAAGTCCAGCTCGGCCCGACGTAAACAAGAAGGGGATTTATTGACTCGTAACAAAACCATCCACACAGAGTGCAACTCCTGGCAAAGCTCGATCCTACCCACTTCGCGATGTCACCGAGGACCTGGCTTCCCTGTACCCCACATGTCCCCTCCAGGCCCAGCGCCAGCCACCAGCCCTCACGCCATCAGCGGTCTCTGCATGACAGTCCCAGAGTCCAGGACTTGCGCCGGCCGTGCCGTGTCCAGGAGCCAGCCAGCAGCAGAGGTGGAAGGAGGCGCGAACCCCGTCCAGGCCGCAAGCTCCATCCCGAAACCCCCGGCAGAGACGGGAGCTGCTGGCAAAGCACGTGGGGGCGCAGCCACCACCATCCCCGCCACACCCCTTCGCTTTCCACGCCAGCTCGCCCAGGGCTGAGGGGGGATCTGTGTGCGTCCAGCATCCAGAAGTCGATTTCTCCCTGGACCCCATCGCACTGCGCTGCAGGCCTCCCGTCCCGACACCTCGACGGCTTGCAGCCGGAAGAGAACATGCCTCTGCCCAAGGGCTGTGGCAGCCACCAGGCCACCCCCAGCACTGCCCGCCCCGGGGCCCCAGGAGCCGGGCGGCTCCTGCCACTTTTCAGGGGGAAATGCGTCGTGTGTGCAAACGTCCCTATGCTCCGGTCTGGTTTCAGCTGCCAGAGGCTTCACCGCCAGCCGCGCAGGGATTAGGCCGCGTCCCTCCCGGGGCCTGGGGGCCCGGCTGTTCTCTCCTTTACGCGTCACTGGGATTATCAGAAACGTGTTCCGGCTTCTTTTTTAAATTCTGGATTTTGGCTTTGCCAAATTGGCCCACAGCAGGGGATGGGGCCGTGGAAATTAGGTTCTCAGAGGCCCGTGTGACTTCACAGCCTTGCCATCCGGGGTGGAGCGTGCAGGCTGCCCCCAAATCACTCTGGCTTTCGCTCCTTGGCTGCTTGGGGTGGAACCACTTGGGGGAGTAGCTGGGGGGTGTGGGAGGCCGAGCTTGCAGAGACCAACAGACATGCCCAGGGACGGCCCGGTCCCCTCCCCCTGCCTGCCTCCAGGCTCTCCCCCAGGGGCAGGCCCTGGTGCCAGCCACTGAGAACCAGCCGTCCCCATCATATACACGTGCTGTCCGGCTAAGGTGCCCGCGAGCTGCCAGGCCCAGGAGCGGTGCTGGCTGGGGGGGAGCAGTCTTCCGCACCTGCACTGCAGCAGGGAGCAGACCACCTACCGGAAGGGACTGGCCTCACTGCTGCTACTCGGACTCGGGGGGGAGGAGGGAAGCCCAGGGGCCATGCCCATGCTGGCCCCCCAGCCACACCTGTGCCCTCCCTGGCCTCCTGGGTCTTCACCCCGAGGCCGTCCGGGTGGCTGGGAAGAGTGAGGGCCGAAGCCGGGGAGCAAGTCTCAGGAGGCGGCCGGCTTCCATCAGTGGGCGCCGCTGTCCCCTGGAGACTCCGGGTCCACTCCTGGGCCGCCTTCCAGGGCAGGCGAAAACTCCTGGTGGGCCTACCCCCCACCCCACGCCTGCAGGGAAAGGGCCTCCTTGGGGGCCTTCCCAGCCTGGCCCGTGGAGCCGCAACCGCACCAAGACCCAGGTGTTCCTGGCTTGGAGCCTCGGGGGGCTGTGGGCAAGGCCCAGAACAGGCTCGGCACCAGTGTGGCTTTGGCAGAGCCTGGAGGGACATGGGGGCTGCCCCGAGGAAGCCAGGCCGCTGGGGCCTCGGGCCGCCTGCCCTCGCTGTGGAGGCTCTCAGCTTCCCAGGCGGCAGGGAGCCCAGGGCCAGGGCATTCTGAGGTCTGGGTGTTTCAAATCTCTCACCCTCTTCTTCTTTCTCCAGTGCAGCTTGGCTCTGGCTATGGGAGGTCAGACCCAGGGGCCCGGCTGGGGTCACCTGAGGCCCGGAGAAGCTGCTGAGTGGCACGGGGGGCCGCCTGAACAGGGGCCCACCCACCACCATTGGCCTTACAGGGGCAATGCGCTGCTGAGCCCCCGCCCCCACCTCCAGACCTGCGCTCTGGTCTCCACCGCCTTGTTGCTGAGCCTGAAGTGCCACTGGAGGGAGACCCACCTTCTCATCAACAGCTCTGCCCCTCCCCGGGCTGAGCACCAGGTAGCCGTAAGCAGAGTCCTTTCCTGGGTCCCCAGCTCTGTCCTCACCACCCCCACTCCTGGCCTCTTGTCACACAGACTCCGAGACACACCCCCTATTCACTTGTTCTACAAAAGTTACATCAGAGTTTTTCTAAGCCTCTGAGCCTTCGTACATACTGTTCTGTCTCCATACCCTTCCCCTCTGGCCTGCCGGGTCAATTCCTACAGATTCCTCGGGACCAGTGCAGGCTGTGCCCTCCCCGGACACCCAGGCCCGCAGCAACCCAGAGCCTGCACATTACATGATGCTCTGGTGCTGGGCTCCCTCCGGTTTGTGACCGCCCTCCCCTGCCCCCAACAGGCAGGCACAGCGTCTGTGACCGCCTTCCCTCTGCAGCAGCCTCCCACAGAGGGACCGGGAGGGGGTGAGTACAGAGGGCTGGGCTCGGAGACAGGTGGGAGCTGCAGCTGTGGCCTCCCCTCACCCAGGGCTGTGCGGATGGACCAGGCAGCCCCCTTCCCCGTGCCCCCAGCGTGGGACCGCCACGGGGAGCAGGGCTGTCACGATGGGTCGCACAACGGGTCCGAGCGACCCCCAAGGCCGGTCCCTCCTGGGCTCCCCACCCCAAGCCCCCTCCTGCTGGCCCATGGACCCCTTGGGTCTAGGGCTCCCCTCACAGCCCTCCTCTGGGACGTGGCGGGAAAGGGCCCCTCCAAGCGCTGAAGCAGGAGCGGGCGTGGGAGGCACGGAGCCGGTGGCAGGTCCTGAGGTGGGTGTGCCCGGCGGGGGGGGGGGGGGGCGGGTCCCGGCACGCGGTCAGCGGGCGTCCGCCGCGTGGTCAGGGTGGCGAAGCCCGGCGGCGTCCCCGGGCTCACGTCCACGCAGGGTGCCCGCCTGGCCCCGTGTCCGGGCGCGAGCGTGCGCGTGGCACCGCGGGGGCGGGGGCGCGCCCGGCGGCCGTCATCGGGGCACGTACTCGCCCGGCAGCCCCGCCCCGCCGCGCTCGCGCAGCGCGCGGTCCACCGTCCGGATGTAGCCGTCGATGAGCGCGCGCATCTCGGGGGTGAAGGGCTCGGGGCCCGGGGCGCGCCGGCCGCGCCGCCGGAAGCTGCCCTCCTTGTTGCTCTCCACGCACAGCAGGCGCTCCTCGCTCACGGACACGTTGAGGAAGGCCACCATGGCGCGCAGCGTGGGCAGCAGGCTGCGCCGCAGCTCCTCGTAGTGCACCACCAGCAGCCGCCGGCCGAAGCGCAGCCAGGCCAGCGCGTGTGACGACCACCAGGCCGCGTAGCTGCTGACGAAGTCCGGCCACTCTGGCGGGAGAGACGGCGGCGTCGGGCGCCAGCGCCGGGCCCCCGCGGAGCTGGGGACCGCGGTCGCTGCCAGGTGCCCGCCGGGACCCCCCCCCGCGGCAGGAGGCACAGCGAAGCCACCAGAGGTGCTGCCTGCGACTTCTCTTCCGGCAAGTTCAAGAAAGAAGGTGGGCTTTTCGCCTCGTTCTCATTTGTTTTGGAGGGACACGGGCGGAGGCCAAGCGTCACCCCAACACAGCGAGTTGCCTACTTGTGCCATCAGCACACCTCCGGTGCCACGAGGCCTTCGCAACAGCCCTGAGACAGGGCCACCAGGGTGTCTCAGGCCAGGGAACGGAGCCGAGGAGGGACCAGAGCTCCGCCTCCCGCATCCAGGGGGCTGGCCAGGGACGGCTGGAGGCCCGGGCGCAGACCTCGGGGACAGAAGCACAGACCTGCCTGCCCGGAAGCCCCGCCCACGCCCTCCCCTCTGACCACTCAGCTCCCTACCCTCACTGCCCCGACCCGTGTCTCTCAGTCCACGGCCTCCGGGCCGGACCGTGGTGCCCGGAGGGGCGGAGACCCAGCCCCCCCCCAGCCCCCCCCCCCCAGCAGACCTGGGGAGTGAGGCTGCCGGGCCCGCCCACCCCTCCCGTCTACCTTTGCTCTTCCAGTTGCGGTCGGCCGCGTAGCCCAGGTGGCCGGCACACTTGCGGTTGAACTCGGCCACCAGGGACCTGTACGGGTTCCGGATCAGCAGGATGGCTGAGTCGAACATCTCGATTTCCCTGCGGCCACTCTCATGGGTCTTCACGCAGATGGTGCGCCGGCTCCGCCAGTGGTCCTTCTCGCCCTTGAACCCTAGGGGAGGGGGAGGCCACTGAGCAACACGTCTGGAGCAGCGGGAAGAGCCGCAGACCCTCCCAGAAGACCCCAGAAGCCAGGAGGCTGACCTGAGTCACTGCCCAGGTCACCACCACAGCCGCAGGCGTGGCCAGCAGAGACAAGAGGCTCAGAGAGGGTGAGTGGCACAGCAGAGCCTGTCACACACGTCCCGTCAAAGACCACCGTCTGCTCGTCTGTGCTGGACTTGATGGGGGCAGACGGGCGCCACTGAAGGACTCCCAGAAAGGTGTCCCCGAACCTGGACTCCCAGCCGTGTCCCGACAGAGCCCAGGTTGGCCAGCTCGGGACACGTGCTCCAGAAACGAGCACAGGGTCGTCCTGGGACCAGGGCGGGGAGGAAATACCAGCCGCCTTTGAGCCGGGCTCGCCCGCTGGGACCCAGCACGTGTCAGACGCACCCCTGCCACAGCCAGGTGCCACGGGCCTTCACTTCGGCTCCTTCTGGCAAACAGCTGGGACGGTCCAGGGAAGGGGCCAGACGGCGGCCGTAACCACGAGATCTGGTCCCCGACACCCTGGGGCCTTTGGCGCCTTCCCACGGTGGCCGCCCTGAGCCAGCCTTGTGAGCCTCACCGGAGCGTCACACGAGGCGATTCCAGCCACCGGGCCACCTGGCCGTGTGCAGACGGAGCGCACCAGCCGTGCGGACAGGTCAGGCCCCCGGGCCAGGTGGTGCCGCCTCACCAGGGGCCGAGCGGGCAGGATGGCCCAGCCCCTGCCAGTTGTAGGTGCCGGTGACACTCGGGGCCCGGTCCAGGGACCCACGCACCTGCCTCCTCCCGCCAGACCAGACCCACGGCCGGGCCCAGGGCGTCAGGGAGCGGGAGTCCAGGTGAGAATCCAAGCGTGTTCACGCCCGAGGACGGCAGGACGCGTCTCGGGGGGCTGAGCCCGGCCCGCGCACGGGCGGCAGCCCCACTCACCCTTGCTGTAGAGCGTCCCGTCGAAGTAGTAGCTGCCCGTGTAGAAGCCGGTGGCGTGTTCGATGAGGTGCCGCGCCCACGTGTTCCCGGCCCCCGGGAAGCTCGACAGAGCCACGAACACCTTGGACTTGGCGGGCAGGAACCTGCGGTCCGTGCAGCGCGTATCTGAAAGGCCAGAGGCTGATCACCAGCTGCTCCAGCAGGAACCGCTGACCCCAGACCCCCACTCCACAGGCAGGGAAACTGAGGCCCGGGGAGGGGGTGCCACCTGTGCCTTGGGCACAGAGACCGCCCCGCCCCCCCAGCACCACGGCCCCAATATGGGACCACTCACCAGCAGGCCAGGGGTGTTCGCCCCGATGCCTCCCCACCCACCCCTGCTCCGCACGCGGCCGCTCGCGTCTCCAGGCCCCCGAAGTGCGAACAGTGGGGGAGCCCAGGGAAGGGGGGCCGGCGGTCGGAACTCACCCTGCACGGGCGTCTGGTAGACCTCGCAGTACTCCGCTGGCCTCTGCGCCTCGGGCCCCCGGCCACACAGCGAGCTGTCCACCACGTCTCGGAGGCTGAACTGAGGCGTGGGGTAGGCGCAGTGACACTCCCCGTCCCAGAGGACAGCCAGCGGGAACTCCTGGGGGGGGGAGGGGAAGAGACGCATCTGGGGCGGGTGCTCACGGCGGATGCAACCCACCCCACCCACCCCACCCCACCCCTGCACAGTGGTTCCAGCCTGTCCTGCAGCCCCTTCCTGCACGTTTGTGACGGGGGCGGGACGAGGGGGGCCTGGTGCCCGCACCTGCTGTGCACCCCGAGGGATACAGGACGCTCCACCCCACTCGCCCGGCCTGTCCCCGCTTCTCACAGCTTTGCCAACACCACACAGGCCTTTGTATTTTTTGCCCACAGCAAAACCTCATAAATAATGAATAAAAGAAAATCAGTAGTGTTTTCTGCTCGGGGTTTGGCAAATCCGAGGCTCTCCGTCCGTGCTCAGAAGAGTGGCCGGGCCAGGCCCCAGTTGCGGGAGGGCGACGCAGAGCCTGGGGTGGGTCACCCCTGCCGGAAGCATGAGACAAGACCGCCCCACGTGTGGCCAGCGCTCCCCCTCAGGACTCTGCTGTCCTCTGCCGCTGGGGCCTCTGAGGGTCGGAGTCCTGAAATCCTGCCCGTTGGCCCCCCTCCCAGCCCCCGAGGCCCAGGATGGAGGCAGGTGGGAAGCTGCGCCCCGTTGCACACGTGACCCTCTTTCTAGGTCAGGCCGCAGCAGCTGCAGCTCTCACCGGTGGCGGGCTCAGCGCAGGGCTGGTGTTGGGGTGCAGGGCTGGGACCTGGCCAGGGCGCAGGGCAGAGGCGGACCAGCAGGTCAGCAGCTGCGGCGGGTCCTCCCAGCACACCCCCCGCCCACGCCATCCCTCAGCGCCACGTGCACTCTGTCCCCGCCCTGTTCTAACCCCGCCTCAGAACGTGGCCTATTCGGGGACAGCGTCTTTAAGGAGGATGGTTCAGTTAGGATATGGGGGGTTCAATCTCATCTAACTGGCGTCGTAACAAAAGATGAGAACGCAGATGAACAGACAACCGTGGGAAGACTCAGGGAGAGGACAACCGTGTGAGCCCACAAGGCAGGTCTGGGAAGGAGCCCCCGCCTGGGGCCTCTGGCTTCCAGAGCCGGAGAGACGAGCCAGGGTCATACAGGCCCGCGTCTGCGGGACACTGTCCGGGCAGCCTGCTGAGCTCCCGCACTGGGGTCCTTACCGGTCCCTGCATGGCAGACCCCGCCCACCTCAGGACCTTGGCATCTGCTGTGCCCTTGGCCTGGAACGTCCTGCCCCCAGAGGCCCCCCCTTTCTCAAGCCGCCTCCTCAGAGAGGCCTTCGCCAACCACTGCATTTCGCGCCTCAACACGCTCCTCGCCCTCGCGGGACCCCTCTCCCCTCGCTCAGCTGTCTGGTCTGCCTCACCGCGGAGGAGGGCGTGGGGACAACGGGACACCGCCACACGCGAACTGCCGGGTCCACGGTGGCCCCCTCCCACCGCGGCTCCTCGGCCCAACCGCCCGCGGCCGCCGCTCCGACCTCCGCCCCGCAGGGCAGTCCCGTCTGTGCAGCGTCCTCTGGGCAGGGCCCCCTTGGTGCGAACCTGGCGTCTGGTTCCCTTGGCTCAGAAACACGGGCGCCCCCTCCCCGGGCCGCTCTGTCGGGAGCCTGCCCCCCCCCCCCCCTGCGGGGTGGTTCCTCCTCCTCGGGCCCAGCGGGGTGGGGACCGCGCCCTGGAGACGCCTGACAGACCTATGACGAGGAACAAGCGAGCTGA